>APFE031396404.1:0-46837 GCA_000404065.3 Pinus taeda | reverse complement strand
AACTTCCCTGTATGGAGGGGAAACATGGAAGGAGATCTGTCTTCTCGAAATCTTGAGGATAAAAATTGAGAGGAGAACTGCTGACTTGCATTATTCCCAGGTCGATAGACTCTTCTCTCAATAAGCTTTCATTCATATTCTATCTGAATTAGTGATGGACCCTCTTTTGGGTTTGAAACGTCGATAGAATGAACACAAAACTGTGGATAATCTGGACCATGCCACTGCAAAAAACTTCCACAAAAGCCTAAAATCTAACATAACTTCCTTGTACGGAGGGGAAACATGGAAGGAGATCTGTCTTCTCGAAATCTTGAGGATAAAAATTGAGAGGAGAACTGTTGACCTGCATTATTCCCAGGTCGATAGACTCTTCTCTCAATAAGCTTTCATTCATATTCTATCTGAATTAGTGATGGACCCTCTTTGGGGTTTGAAACGTCGACAGTGTGAACACAAAATTGTGGATAATCTGGATCATGCCACTGCAAAAAACTTCCACAGAAGCCTAAAATCTAACATAACTTCCCTGTACGGAGGGGAAACATGGAAGGAGAGGAGAACTGTTGACCTGCAATTTCTGAAACATTGTAGAAACAAGAAAATCATTATTTATTCCCAGGTCGATAGACTCTTCTCTCAATAAGATTTCATTCATATTCTATCTGAATTAGTCCTGATGATGGACCCTCTTTGGGGTTTGAAACGTCGACAGAATGAACAGAAAACTGTGGATAATCCGGATCATGCCACTGCAAAAAAATTCCACAGAAGCCTAAAATCTAAAATAACATAATCACCTTAATGACATAAACAACTTCTAGCACATACAATGCACTTGTACTTCATCAGTTTCCCTACCCTGGTCGATAATTTATGCTTACAATTTAAAAACATTAAATTGACTAAACACACACCTTGGTGCTTGGCACATCTTGGTATGTTTCCCTAGCACTCTAGCATGCCTTGGCAGCAATGCATAACATACCTTGTCACTTCCTCCTTAGCACACCTGGAACTCGCTGACTGTAATGTTCCAAACTAGGAAAAATATTGTTGTGCAAAGCAGACAATAAAAATAACACCATAAAATTAAATCAAACCATCAGACCATAAATCTGTATGGAATGTGCTAGCACGCCTTTTCATTCCTTAACACACCCTGACATTCCTTAGCTATCATGCCCTCACAACTACCCTTACATTTTTTGCAACATGGGAACCCAACAAAATCTTACCTCAACTATAACAACAACTTTACCAAGTTACAATTAGTATAACTAGACTATGCCTTGTTCACCTAAGAACTTCCTATAACTCATATTAGGGTACTCATGTATAATTTCAACTTATCCAACTTAACAAGCTACGAAGAAAAGGCTCACATCCAACTATGGTCGTAAAATTAAAAACCTAAGCAACGAATTTTACATCCTGACTTGCCATAACATCTGGCATGCCTAATAATCCCTTGGCACTGTGTAGCATGTGTTAGCATCCCCTACATTTCTTGGCATGCTTTGGCACTCCCTAATAGTCCCTGACACATAACACATCTTCTACTCGCTAGCTAACACTCTGTCACTCTCTTATTCACTCATTTCCATGCATTTGAAACTATTGCTCCCTTGTGTTTCCCTGGAACTTGGCCCTAACACTCCCTATCATGTGTTGGCGCCACACCCAAAGTCTCCCTTTGTCTGAAATTGATTTTTTCTATCCCCTTATCACAATTGCAGGCTTTCCACCTACAATTCATATTCTAAAATTCTCCCAACACACTTCATCCTTAGGACACTTGGAATTTACTAACACTCCCTAACACACAATCTTATTTGCTCATTTCCATGAATTTTGACCTATTTCTCCCTTGTGGTGCCCTGACACTCCCTAACACTCCTCAACATGCATTGACATTGTCTAGAATTTGTTAGCACACCTTTTCATTCCTTGGCACGCCCTGACACTACTTAGTTATCATGCCATCGCAACTAGCCTTACTTTTTTTGCAGCTTGGGAACACCACCAAATCCTGCATCATCTACAACAACTTGACCAAGTTACAGTTACTACAACTAGACTATTCCTTGTTCACCCAAGAACTTCCTATAACTCATATTAGGATACTCATGTCGAATCTCAAATCATACAACTTAACAAGTTACGAAGACAAGGCTCACATCCAACCAAGGTCGTAAAACAAATAAATAACATAGTTTACATCTTGACATTCCATAACACCTGGAACATATAACAATCACTTGGCACTATGTGGCACATGTTAGCATTCCCTACATTCCTTGGCATTCTTTGGCACTCCCTAGCACATCCTATCACTTATTGACACCTAACACACCTAGAATTGGTTGACACTCCCCATCACACTCTTATTCATTCATTTCCATGCATTTGAAACTAGTGCTCCCTTGTGTTTCCCTAGCACTTGGCTCTAACACAACCTAAAATGCATTGCCGCCACACCCTGATACTTGGCACATCTTGGCATGCCTTAGCCATTGGCATGCTTTGGCACGCCTAACATGCCTTGGAATTGTCTAGCATGTGTTAGTACTTCCAGGCATTCCCTGGAACACCTTGGCACTCCTTAGTTGTCATGCCCTCGTAGATAGCATTTTTTTTCGACTTGGGAACTCAATCAAGTCATTGAAAAATAATTTTGTGCCCAACCCAAAGTATTTGTTTCTATAAAACTACTTTTCCCATGCCTTATCACAACCATAAGCTTTCATCTTGCAAGTTCTATTATGAGCTTCTCCTAAAACACTTCATCCTTGGGATGCCTAGAATTCACTCACAGTCGTTGGCACACACTCTTATTCGTTTATTTCCAAGCATTTTGACCTAGTTATACTTTGTGTTCCCCTAGCACTCCCTAACACTCCTCAACATGCATTGAAACTCTCCAACATGCGTTGGCATGCCTTTTCATTCCTTGGCATTCCCTGACAGTCCTTAGCTATCATACCCTCACAACTAACCTTACTTTTTTTTGGACGTGGGAACCCAACCAAGTCCTGCCTCGACTACAACAACTTGACCAAGTTACAGTTACTACAACTAGACTATGCCTTATTCACTTTAAAACTATCTTTAACTCATCTTAGGCTACTCATGTCCAATCTCAACTCATCCCACTTAACAATTTACCAAGTCAAGGATCACGTCCAACTGTGGCCATAAAAAAAGCAGGCAACATAGTTTACATCTTGACATTCCATAACACTTGACACGTCTAACAATCCATTGGCACTATGTGGCGCGTGTTAGCATCCCTTGCATTCCTTGACATGCTTTAGCACTCCCTAACACACCCTAACACTCCTTGACGTGCCTTGGCACTCTAGCATGCCTTGGTTGAAATTACTTTTTTCGACCCCTTATTGTAACCATAGGCTTGCCTCCTATAAGTCCTATTTTGACCTTGTCCTAACACACTTTACCCTTGAGACACCTAGAATTCGTTGACACTCCTTAGCACACACTCTTATTTGTTCATTTCCATGCATTTTGACGTATTACTCCCTTCTGATGTTTTGGCACTCCCTAACACTTCTCAATATGCATTAACACTATTCGACATGTGTTAGAATGCCTTTTCGTTCATTGGCATGCCATAACACTCCTTAGCTATCATGCCCCCACAACTACCCTTAATTTTTTTGGGACTTGGGAACCCAACCAATTCTTGCCTCGACTACAACAGCTTGACCAAGTTATGGTTACTACAACTATACTGTGTTGTGTTCACCTAAGAACTTATTATAACTCATCTTAGGCTACTCATGTCCAATTTCAACTTATCCCACTTAACAAGTTACAATTTGCCGAGTCAAGGCTCACATCCAACGGTGGTTATAAAACAACTAAGCAACATAGTTTACATGTTGACATGCCATAACACTTGGTACATCTAACAATCATTTGGAACTATGTGGCACATGTTAGCACCCCCTGCATTCCTTGGCATGCTTTGGCACTCCCTCACACACACTACCACTCCTTGACATGCCCTAGCACTTTAGCATGCCTTGGCACTATATAGAATATAAACTCGTCACTACCTCCTTAACACACCTGAAACTCACTGACACTATCTATCACACACTCTTATTCTTTCATTTCCATGCATTTTGAACTAGTTCTCCCTTGTGTTTCCATGGCACTCCCTAATACTCCCTGGAACACATTGGCACCTGACACATTTGGGAATGTCTCCCTGACACTCTAGCATTCCTTGGCACTACCTAGCATACATTGTCACTCCCTCATTAGCAAACATAGAACTCGTTGATACTCCCTATAACACACTCTTATTCATTCATTTCCATACATTCGAAACTAGTGCTCCCTTGTGTTTCCCTGGCACTCCCTAACACTCCCAAGCATGCATTGGCACACGCTAACGCTTGGCACATCTTGGCATGTTGCCCTAGCCTCTAGCTTGCATTATCACTAACTAGCATACCTTGCCACTCCCTCCTTAGCACACTTGGAACTCACTGACACTTCCTGTCACAAACTCTTATTCATTAATTTCCATGCATTAATTTGACCTAATGGTCCCTTGTGTTTTCCCTATACCCCCTAACACTTCCTAGCACGCATTGGCGTACTATGGCACCTCGCACATCTTTGCCGCATGCTTCCCTGGCACTCTAGTATGCCTTAGCACTGAATAATAAAACTTTGTAAAGTCTTGGTGAATCTTTTACTAAGTTATAAAACATTGTGAAGTCTTGGTGATTTTTTTCATAAAGTATAAAACCATATATGATAATAGGAAAACATATTCATTAAACTGTAATATATCAACTTACATGTTTGTAAAAAAAAACATAATTTGTTCTTCCTAAGGTGGGCCAACTATTTCTTTTGAGTTAATTATTGTAAACATGTTATCAAACATGTTTGTATAGGTTTGGGATTCGAACATGGGTCTCAACTATAACTGTACCAGAGTTGAACATGGGTCTCAATCACGAGACCTTTTTGAGATTTGACCTCACCCATCATCATACCCAAAATATTTGTGTTTTGGGTACTTCTCCGCAACATTTTCTAAAATAAAATTAAACAAGTATTTTTTTACTATGAAAATTTGACTCTTCTAAAACGCGATTTCAAAGGGACTTGGAAAAGGTATAATTAAAAAATAAAAGATAGACAAATTCTGAATCTTTTGTGCAAATAACACATACATTTGGGCCATGAAAACTTTTCCACAATAGGAAGTCTCAAGTTTGTAACGGTTCTCTAAGGAAAGCCACATAAGACATTTTAGTTTAGGGGAAATAGGCCAATACCATAATTTTGAATGCCGCCAACTAACCCTTTGCAAAGGGTAGCTTTCTGATATAGCACAATAGGCATGGAGAGTTGTGACATGCTTGTACGAGGAGTTGCAGGCCCATTCAAAAGAATCATCCTCCTTTGATAGTGTAATACCACTGACAGTGAAGGATTTTGTGAAACTATCCCACTCCACAACAAAAGAACCCCGCAGGCCCAAATCATGGGTGCTTTTCCACCTACCAACTGTGAAAAACTCCGAAGGGAACACATAAACCCGATGAAGTTTGGTAACACCTTGAGCATAAAGATGGTTGGAAAGCTTAGGGGAACATCTATGAGAGCACAAAAACACCTACTTCTCTAGAAGCACCTATAATACTTTTGTGGGTTTGACTAATCGCTCTTTGGTCAATGTCTGCACACTAGCCTAGATTCTAAATTAGTGACGTCCTTACAATCATAATCAACTAGGTGTATTTGCTCTTAAAAAACTATGCAAAGATAGATGTCCCCTTTATGGCCAAGTTTCACCGAAATGGTTCCTCCTACCTAACCTAGTACATCCATTTATTTCATAACAAGACTACCCTGCAAGCCACCAAATGCCAATCATATCCATGAGGTCAACAACAATTTTTGGTTCAAGATATAACTAAGTTGGAACAAACTTAACTCTAGAACCTATGTTATTTTTCAACCCCTAATGTTTATGGACAAAAATATATCAATTTTCTAAAATGTACGGGAGCCAAACTATCACCTTTTCCATGTTGATTCCCTATATTGAATATCATAAAAAATATCCATAAATTATTTATCCTTACTAAACCAAAAATTTAGTTGAAAATGGTCATTCATCATATTACTACTTAACTTCACTTTTGAACCACACAAAACTTATTTTAATTTCACCGTAATTCACCTTTAATATCACAAGCAAAATCCCCTCCAATAATGTTTAGTGACATAGCAACCCAACAATTTTCATACAATTAATAATTATTTATAATTGGAAATACTTCCCTATTAACCAAAAACCTACACATTTCATTTAATTCCCCTTGAAAAACCCATATGTATTTCATTTAAGTTCAAGATTCCCGAGATATTTGTCTTTCAAATATAAAAAATGTCCATTTCCCTTGTTTATTCCCGTCAGGTTGCAAGGTGTGTGTCCAGGGAAGAGCGAAGGAAAGGTGCAACCATGCCGTCCCAGATATGATCTGATGCATCTGGTTGAATTCAAGGGATTGGATTTTCGGTTCCTCCAATCACGGTGATTTCGTTCTACAGAGGGAGGAGGGAATTTGCACAAGGTTCCCACATTCCTGGGTGATGGCCCAGCCCCAAGCCCTCCATCTCTCTTTGCCACTTCAAAATACTTCTAAATACTTCTAGACAAGCACAACTAGGCATTCAACAGGCTATATGTTCAGGATTCCATGGAGGAAGATGAAGCTGAAGGCATGGGTAATAAAGTATTCACCAAAGAAGATGACAGGTGCCTTTCCAATTCAAAGATTAGCGAAGAAGCAGATAACAGAGCAATAATACATCGATTATGACAAGGAAATCAAATGTCTTAAGATCATATGTGGTCACCAGCGAGATGCTCTAGCAGACATGGATTGTGATGATCTAGTCATCCCTAAAATTGCCAGAGATCCAAAAAGGGCATCAGATTTTCCTGGACCCATGTTCCTAAGAGTCCCAAAGCAAAGAAATTGGATCCTGAGGAAATGGCTGTGTAATCAGATGAGCAGGATTAAGGCTCTGTGCTAGAGGAGAAGCTTCCAGAGGCTACTAAACCAACTCAAGAGGTAGCTAACTGCATTTTATTTTTATTATTTACTTACCTTGGATGTTCCAAGTTGATCAATTAGGCTTCATAGCATTCTCATTGGCTCACTATTTTAACTGCTTATTTGTTTTCAATCCTCTTTCCTTTCCTTTTTCATAATTGTAATTCGTTGCTGCCCTATTAAAATTTTATGGTTACCAATGGAGTGTATTTTTTCTTTTGGTGTCATTAATCTAGGATGTTGTAAACACATCTTTCTTTTCAGATGTAAACTTTATTTTAGTATGAAACAAGTGGAAAACAAGCAATAAAATGTCTTGTGCCCTAAACTTTGTGCATTTCTTGGCTTGAGCTTTCAGGCATGGGAAAAATAGATAAAGGATTAAATTGACTATAGTTGATGTTGTTTTTGTGATTGATGATGTCAAGTTGAATGGAATGTATAGATTGAAAGATGGCATCATAGATCAAATGACAATGGGATCTCAAAAGCTAAAAGAAAAGTTGTTGGACTCAACCTAGAAAGTGGATCAATCAGGCAAGAGTGCAAGAGTGTGACCAAGATTCAATTAAAGCTATGCAAAATTATGTTAATAGTGAATTCACCAGCGTTTTTTCTCCCAATGTAGGATCACGCTTGAGATAGAATCACTACATGAGAGTTCTTAGGAATCCATTATTGAAATTATCTTAACTTGCTTGTACTCACACTATAGAGAATTCCAGGATGATGTTCCTTCCACGGAGCACTCTTTGATGTTCCATAGACATAAAATGACCCCACAATTAGGTTCTTGCCTAGCCATCTCGATCAAATCTTTGTCATATTCACCCAAAACAATATGCTTGCCCTAAGGGCCTCGATTAATAATTTCTTTTTGAGACTTGTGAGTTGCTTGTATAACACTAAGCACACCTCTTCTATGCTACCACATTTGGCATACAGGTCAACAAGAGCATTCTCCACAAAGATATTTGAGTCTAGCCTAAATTTAATGATGATTATATGGAACTGCATCCTAAACTAGCACATGCTGCAAAAGTAGCGGAAAAGGTGAAATTATCCACTGTCATCCCATTCTGTTGCAGTTGATTGAACAATTTCAATGACTCCTCACAAAGACCATTGTGATCATATTCTTCATCATGGGGAAGACCTTAACAAGTTGATCCTTCAACATAGCTAACATTTCTATATCCAACCTCCAAGCAACATAGCTGACATTTCTATATCCAACCTCCCAACATCAAATTGGTTAATTCCTGATAATTCATTAGTATTAATCCTATGCCAAAATAAGGGGTAACACAGGCTCCAACTCAGAGATGTTCTCTTCTTAGGAGTGCATGAGAGTCTTAGAATTTTTTCATGTATACATGAGAATGGCCTCCACTTCTAGTAAAAGCACCACACAATTTTGTATTTTACAAAGCAAAAGACAAGTCATCTATTTATGACAACATGAAATAAAATTTAGTGATCAAGGGAGATTATTCATGCTACACTGCTACTCAAAGGAGTTTATTCCTTTCATACCTTATTGTAGCATGTGCAAAATGAGGGTGGTACTTGAAATCATTGATCCAATGCAACCACTTTAAAACTTCATCAATATAATGTTTTCTTCCCTTATGATAAGTTATCATGCAAAATAATGAAACATGAAAATTCCAGCAATCATAGGCTGAGTTTTCTATCACTGATGGGATGAAAAAGAATTTGGGTGCCTGCAAATCAGTATTAGCTTCAAATTTCAAACGCATGTAATTGTTGACATAAGCTACTACAATATCTATCCATCCAAGATTGCATAGGACTGTAATAATTATTGCCCATTAACTTTGAAAATTATCCTTTGCTACCACTTGGGAGTACATAATGATGTCATGTTCTGTCCCTCATGAAATATTGGTTCCATTGGATAAGCATGTTGTTTTGGTAAGTCTGTATTAGGGAATGTGAGTGATAGACACATATCAGCCATTGCAGGATTAGATCTTACTATCTTGGGAACATAATTTCTTTTGAAAATTTTGCATCCATGCCTCTATCATGTTGAGAAATATAGGGCACCACTAGTTAGGTGGTTTCATGATAATTGCTTGTGATAGTATTTTAATTATTGAAATCTTTTTTCTTGAGTTATTATCGTGTTATTTTCATCAAGACAATTACCAAATCGTAAACAATAAAGAGACAAGAGACACAATATATAGGCTAGTCAACTAGGGCCAAAAACCTCTCACTCTTTGAGAGGAAAACCCAAACGAAATTCTTCTTATGGAACCTTCAATTGACTAATACCAAGACTATGAAAAATACCCTTGACACTAGATTCCTCGAAGACCAAGTCATTAACCTCCTCTTCAAAGCTAGTCTTCCTCTTCCTTTTCTAAACTTCCTTCAGATTCTCAGCCTCTTATTGTAGGTTTGTAACCTTAGAACATAAACCCTAAATAATTTATACTCCTTGAATAATCTCGTTAAGAGAGAGACTCGTTACACTTCTACTCGGCTTCTTCTAGTGAATTATTCCACCCAAACAGGATCACCTCAATGTGACTGCAATCCTTTTACCTCCTCTTGACAACTTTGGATATGCTACCTTCGCACGTGAGAGAGTAAACTAGCCCAAAACAATCCATAACAATATTCAATATCCTTCCTTCTTGCTTCGCTGATGTACAGGTTTCTTCTAGTAGGATTTGCGCACTTATATGAGAGAATTGCTTCACCGAATTTATTGCCTCCAATTGAGGCCAAGAATTGCTATATATACTTGTTTGTCCATTCCCATTAGAATGATATGATCTCTAGGGTAAGCTGACATTATCTCTATCAAATCATCCTTACATTATAAGCTGACTTGAGTGAGGGCTAGTGAAAAGGTCTTGGAAGTTTACTTACAAAGACAAGTATGACTCTTTACAATGCGTAACATGCCTTCATTACATGACAATGACTCTTTTAGACTTTTATGACTATATGACAATATTCCTAAATGCTCTCAATGGGATCCTTAACTAAAAATAAAATCTCTTCACAGTCTTCCTCCTTCACATTGTATCACTTCATTCCTTCTTCACACTGTTATTACACTGTCACTAGGAGAGTCTTGGTCTCCTTTTCTTTTTCTTTTGCAACCCTAGACACAATCCTCGGCCTTCACTGATCTCTTATTTTGGTCCAAGATGGCCTCTCTGTCTTCAGTCTTCTTTTATCACCATTCAACGCTTGATAGAACCCTTAACTGTAGCTGCCACTATCTTAGAACAAACTTTGATCCTTCGCTTAGATGATAGACTTAGCCCGAGAACCCTTAAAACATTTACGCACCTGTACACCTTCCTTCTTCACTGTAATACCCTTATCTTCTTCAGTCTAAGATTCATATTGTTTTAGATTAGAGATGTCCGAATTGCTCAATGATTATGAGGTGAGGTTACTTTATATATATATAGTGACTTATGCTTGCCATTTAGGCGGACATGAGATCCTGGAGATAGGCTTACATTATCGTAAGGAGAATATTGTCCTTCTTTTAGCTAACTACAAGAGAGACACTGACAATGCCTTGGAGTGTAACTTTGACATGTGTAACATGACTTCATGAATTCTTAATTATATTCATAACAAGACAAAAAAACCTAAAGACATTAAGAAGTCTTTGACCTATGAAAAACACTTCTTTCTCATGAAACCCATGATGCAAGGAATACACAAAAACATTTGTTTCTTCTTTTCATGAAATCATAATTATAAGTCATTATGAAAGCCGAAGCTAGTTATCCCTTTCTTCAACAAGGGCAAGACCACAGTCACTTCCAACCCTTGTTTTCTTCCCATACTTGCTCTGTACACCTATGGTAGTCCATTCTTCAGAGTTTGTGCTAGTATGTTGCAATTTTGGGTTGTTCTAGCCCTCATACAGACCTTGACCCTCCTTCTAATCACTGCATCATGCTTTAGAATGGTCCCACAAGCCTGTGACAGCACTTTTTGAGGATAATCCACCCATAAACAAGCCCCTCCTTGCAAATTTTGAGACTTAGAGCACATTCGAAGCTACCAAAAATCAATACTCCCTCATAGCAAGGAATGTGCTCTAGCAATGCACCCTGCTGGAGCATCACCCTATTCCATAACATCTCCTTCTGCGTTGCTGATGTGTAACAATTTGTCCACCAACTACTGTGCAAATTCTACATCTGTACTGTTGTTGACCTTGCCGCTACCAACACTGCATTCATACTGCAACTCCCTCTGAAATTCTACATATGTGTTGTTGTTGGCCCTATCACTTCCAACAATGCATCCTTCTCGAACTATTGTTGCTACTACATCCACAATGTAAAAGCATCCCAAGTACTCAACTAACTATATTCAATATGATGCATCTCGTTACTTGAGTCTGACTACTACTAGTCTCTGCAGTGACCCTATGAAGCCTCTATGCTATTGCTGACTCTGCTCTGTGCCAATTGCACTACTACCAACTCTGCTCTACCCTTCTCAGTCTCCGATGCTCCTAGCCATTGCAACTATCACTTCGAAACTCCTCTACACCAACTAACACTAGTCCATCCTGTTACTACTGATTTGGGCTCCTGTAGTAAGGTATTGATCCAAGAGGTGGACTCCTCAACGATTTTACCCATTTGCAA
Source organism: Pinus taeda (assembly GCA_000404065.3). NCBI lineage: Eukaryota > Viridiplantae > Streptophyta > Pinopsida > Pinales > Pinaceae > Pinus > Pinus taeda. The sequence goes on along the minus strand of APFE031396404.1, from coordinate 35,058 downwards.
CAACTCTGAGGGTTTTTATTATTAAGCTGTAAATTTTTTAATACAATCTCTAGATGCCTTCCCGATAATCCAATTATAGAGAATATCACTGACTCTTATCACTTATGGACAATCTAATCCCATAAGTGACTCTTTTGGTGCTCCCCCCTCTAAACCCTAAACCCTAGGGCGTGGAGTGCCTCATAATCTACTCAAAAATCAACACTCCCTCTTAGCAAGGAAGGTACTTCCAAGACTAGGAAGTAACTCATCATCTTCATCACTACTCATAAGACTCGCCCAAATTTTGGCACTCATCACTACAACAATCGTTGTAGCATGAATTACACCTATTGTCACTGGAAGCATCCTGCTTCTTGTTCTTCTCCTGTATCATTTTCCAATCCCTCCATGATTTCTTCTTTGTAGATGTGGAAGCACCCTTGCTCCCCACTGACTGCATGCTCTTCTTTGGCTACAAAGTCTCCCTCTGAATTTGCAACCTTCCACTAGAACTTGAATCCCTCTGAACCTTTGGAACTTGGACCTTCTTCTCTAGAACTTCTACCTGTACCTCTTAAGCCTACACTTGCACCAGCCCCACTTGCTTCTTCTTCCCATGATCCATAGGCTTGCCCATCAGCCTGTATAGACCATGCTCACTAACTCCAGCATAATACCTGCAGAGCTAGAGACTCTATATGTGAGTCCTAGTACAAACAATACACCCTAGACTCGCATCACCCATCCTATATCCATCCTACATGGCACAACTCCCGATCCTTGGATCTCCTTTTGACTCTTGTCACCCAACACCCTATGAAACTTCGAGTCCCATTCTACTAGAGTCTCAAAAACCTCTTGTGACCCTGTCATATGTTTCGAAGCACCATTGTCCACATACCATCAATCCTGATCGATAGTACCCTACCAGAAATGAGAGATCACAACAAAGTTGTCCTCCTCCAATCTCCTGGTGAGAGCATCTATCTTAGCAAAAGTGGCAACACCAATGACTTACTTCCCTTTCTTCTTCGCATCATCTCCCTTCTTCTTCATTGGACATCTCGACGAAAAATGATCCCATCTTGGTACAATTGAAACACTTGACTTTACTTAAGTCCTTCTTCTGCTTACCCTTTATGCATGTTGCAAATGCCATGTCATCATCTGAAGCCTTCTTCTTTCGATGAAGATCCTTGTCTTGCAACTACTCTGGAATGAAGTCATCCCACAACCTATTCCACTCTAGAAACCTCTCTCTAGAAACAATCCCTTTGATGAAGGGCTTCGGTTCTTTTGTGAACCCTTTCAAAGTCATCCTCACCATATCAAAATCTGAAATAGTCACACCGATGACAACAAACTCATCTTTGACCTTAGACAATCTTGTCATATATGAATTCACTCCTTCACCCTATATCACCTTGGTGGACTTCAACTTATCCTCCAATACTAGTACTTAGTTCTCATTATTAATCTAGAACAAATTTTGAAGAGCCATCCACATCTCATGTGCAGTTTTTTTCCTAGACACTTCCAATTCCTCTAGGTTAGTTGGCTTCTTGATGGCTTTCTCGACAAACTCCTAAATCTTGTTGACCTGCAAGACCAACTTGATCCTTTCCTTCCATGGACTATAGTTGGACAACCCCTCTAACCTATCCTCATACTGGAGACCAGCCGTAATTTCGACATTGTCACTTATTGTTAAATTTAGGATCACATGCCCTTTGCTAAAGAAAAAAGCTTCAATATCTCATTAGCCCAATTATTAGCTCATTAGAAATCATGTGAAACATCATGATGATGATAGTAACTGAGATAAGAACATGTATAATAAATAGCGAAGACAAGCTAAGACAACAAGACACAATAAATTGGCTCAAGCCAGGGAAAAAGCCCAAGATGGGGGAAACCCTTGATCAATCTTCCTATTATTATTAATCATCAAATGTTCAACAGAGAGAGAGAAGGAGAGACAATCAATGTCAAGGATGACTTGCCAAGATGATGACTAGAACCACTGACCATACTCCAAATATACTACCCAGACAAGTTTGTAATTTTGTCTTCAAATAATAGTAGACAAGTTCTACCCTAACCAGTAGACAATAGAATTTAAAGCAGCAAATAAACAGGTTCCAAAATAGCTCAGACTTGATTCACTTAAAGTGGCTTCCTTTGCTAATTATGAAGAGGCAAAGACACTCCCATAATTTGAGTAGTGAAGCCTAGTGAAAGAGTTGACAAGTTCTGTGGTCGAAGATCTGCAGTTAGTGCTTGAGGATATATTGCCTAAATAGCCCAAATCTAGAGACAAATGTTGCGGTCCTTCCTTCAAGAAAATCTGACCTTATTTGGCTAAGGTTCTAAGTGCAAAAAAACCTCAACAAGGTTCCATGTGTATTGTACTTGAGATTAGGATATGCAGTCTGTTTTGCTTCATAGAACAACCCTTTAGCTCCTCTATCCAAGACTCACACATCTTGTGGCCTTCCTAAAATGATTACAAGGAGATTCATACTTCACCAATGGAGAAAGCTCACCAATCTTCACTACCCTCACCCACGACTACCATTCAACTTCAAGATTGAAACTATAGAAAGAAAAACACACAAAAAACGTACCCAATACATTTCCTCCTAGATCCTTCAAGATGTGGTTATCTCATAGATATATTAAAGCCCTTTTCATTGAGTCAAATGAGGTTGAAAGGCACCTCCTTATATACAATTTGATGGTGTTGAAGAGAAGTGACCATTGGACTAGGTGAGCCAACATATAGGAGAGGCCGACCTTGATAATTTTATATTGGAGAAACCAAAATTCAAAATCACACTTTCTCTTAACCAAATTCGATGATCTTTAGGTTGATTTTTGTCCTCTCGAAAAGAGGAATTCAATTGAATGATTATCTCCATCAACTGAGTTTTCCAAAGTGTAATTTGGCCCTAGTTTCCAATTTTAACACTCCCTCTCAACCCTGCCAATCCATCTGTCATCATCATTGTTCTGTTCTACTCTTTTCTGCTGAACCATGAAGTAATAATGAAGAAGAAGTGTTCGAGAGTGAGTCACAAGACCTTACCACTCTCCATTGACAAAAGTTAGTCCTTGATCCTAGATCAAGTTGTTGAACACCATGCATCCTATTCATAGGGAGTACGACAATACATGATGCTTCCATCAGTAGTGCTATGGTCCCTAACCACCTTTTCCAACTCATTAGCCAAATGAGAGGTACTTCCCATGTGTCCTAGACTACATGGGTAGGATGATGTAAGAACATCAGCAGGGAAAGAAGATGTCACATCCTTCTCACAACCACTCATAGGGAAAGGAGAAACCACATCCTAGAAATACATGTCATAGTCATATGTAGAGTAAGGATGAACCACATCCTACAGGCATGAAAAACACCGAGAGTAGGGAAAGGATGAAACACGTCCTACATGCATGCAAATCAAGAATAGTAGGAAGGATCCTAAACGTGGGGAAAGGATGAACCACATCCCATTGACATGTCAACCATAGATCATAGGGAATAAACATCCTACATGTGGGGAAAGGATGAACCACGTCCCACTGACATGTCAATAGATGCCTATAAGCATCTCTAACTGGGGTATCCACGGGAGAAGGAGAAGCGCTCATCCTACTCATATGCCATAGGCGAAGGTGAACCACTCATCCTATGCATATGTCATTAACAATAGGGGAAGGTGAACCACTCACCCTATGGTTGCTTATAGCTAAATAAGTACAACAAGGCCCTAGAAGTTCCTAGAGCTTAATTGTTCAATCTTGACCAAGGATCCCTTCATATAGGGAATAGTGCCAAGCTTCTTTTTAAATGTCAAGACTAGATCACTGGGAGCCTCATAACTCCATCCAGCACCATATAGATGTATATATAGTAGGCAACACTTAGCAATCCTCTACTTCTTGTATATCTTGATGAAGAAAATATTTGACTGATTTTACTCCCTTTTACTCAAGAAGACCACAACATAAACTTGTATTTTCAGAGTGCAAAGCATTTATCTGGTAGCCTGCTCATCATTAGATCCGTCCACTTTGTAGATAGTTTATTAATGCACTCAATCAAGCCATGATTTTGGCAGTGCTCTTTGTCATACTACTGGGAAGATCCAACAGACAACTCTTCAATATGTAATAATTAGTCTCTTATTCATTTTCTTTAAATTTCGGAGGCAACTTTAAAAAAAAAAACCTTCATCCTTAGATATAAACATTAGTAATCAATGACGGGATCCTATCACGGTCCTATATTATTGAGGTAAGAAATTAGGGAGACTTCAAACCTTTCTTCCAAGATTTGGGCTTATGCCTTTTCTTCATACTGAAGTTCAAATTCCTGGTATAGTACAACAAACCAGTGTTGCAAACATATCGATAACATCTAGATTTTATCTTGAAATCACAATTTTTTTGCCTAGCCAATGTTTGCCATTTTTTACTAGTATTCTGATGGTATCTTGATTTTGCCAATGTTTGCCAATTTTTGTCGATATTTTCCCAATTTTTGGGGTTTTTGAACCCTTTCTGATTTTATCTCGATGCCAATGTTCTCAACATTGCAATAGGCAATCATAAATTGTAGCAAGATATATACCAAAATATCAAGATCCATAAATTGTCTATGATTTGGAAGTAGAGCATAGGAATTTGACCTTTCTAAAAAATCAACTCTGACTCAATGAGAGGATTATTATCTGATAATGGCTGCACCCAAGGTCATGACTTGTTCTAAATATCGAGATATCTACAATATGCTAGTGTTCTTGTTAGTATTCTTAGGTTTATGAGCCACAGTCATATGCATCTTAGGAGATATAACATATCATTAGAGTTAAAATATTAGAGACATCTAGGGATACTATAGCTCCATCTTAAGCCTTCATCAATCTGCCCCTCTTCTTTAATATGGGATTTTATCATACTGCAATTGTATTAGAAAGCTTCCTAATCGGAAAAATTATCATCATGATCCTTCTTTAACAAGGGTGAAGAAATACTTTTATGAGATCATCCAAACAATCAATTACTTCATGATTGCTACCAATCCATTTTATGAAGGTCACTTTTATTCAGGAATCACAAAATCTCGGCTTTCCAAGGATCCAATCAATGTTCCTTATGATTAGGGGTTGCACAAAGGGGTTGGTTCTCTCTTAACTGAAAAGAAAATAGACTTTCAAGTTTGCTCATATTGTGACCTTTATTACCTAATTTTAAATACTTTAGGACCTACTGGAGTAGCTTGCTTCAAATTTGATTATGTCATGGTTTCTTATGTAATCCTGATTTAGAGTCTTGACCCTTTCTAGCATTTTTCCTAACATTATCTACCATACTCTAGAATCTAGATAGTCTAGAGAGAATCCAATGTGTACCAAGCATCAACTTTGGTTTCAAAACAACTTTGGATTTTTCTACTTACTGAAAAAATCTTATCTTTAGGTGCAGATAAAGCTTCTCGTTTGACTCTTCTTGGAAAAAATTTTGGTAACTCTTTATGGTCATATGACTTCTAGAGAGTAAATTTAAGTCTTTCTCCCCTTCCATGCAATAGGATTTGTTGTGGTTTGTTTGGATCTAAGTATGCTCATAAGGAGCAAGGGATGGTCAAAACATAGCCTAATGCTTGATGAAATATCCATTTTTATCAATTAGGCTTCAACCTTCAAGGTGATATATCCCATTATTTATATCTCTTGAATGTCCAGCATTAGGCCTATCAGCCTACTAAGCTGCCTTATTGCTTGCAAAAGCCTCTAAGCTTTTTAGGTAGCCTTGAAAATATTTTGTATGACCACATGGTTTGGGAAATTGTTGGCTTGATTTTGCCATGTTTTGGCCCTACCTTAAAAAAGAACCCCTTTTGCAATACTTTTCATGTCTTTTATTTTTAATTTTTTGTAAAGTAAAAATCTATTTAAGCCTTGAAGAAAAACATCATAGCAGTTTATGGTTTGCCTTGTTTTTCCACTTGTGAAACCAAACAAGCGACAAAACCATAAATTTTCCAACATTTGAACAAACTGTCTTTGAAATTTCATTAAAGAAACAAAAAAACTATACTATAGGGTTGGAAAGCTTGATCTATTAGCTAACATAGAAATAAAAATTTGACAAAAGTAACTTAAAAAACTAATATGATTAGCAATTTTCATTTGGATTTGGAAATGTTTGAAGCATCCATCGCTATTGGCTCCTTTCTACTGCCAGGAAAACATCTAGGATCATGGGGGAAGGCTTATATGTTCTTCAATATGACCTAGACCCCTATCTAGGTTCCTCATAGTTAGTTGTAACTTGTCCAACATGAGAAGGATTTTCTTTTTGGACTTATTTCAATCTAGAAAGACATGGCCAAGCAAGAGATTCAAATGCTAATTGATGTAAAAAATGTATTTGTTTTGAGTATAGGAAACTCTGGCATGCCTTGTATTAGGAACCCAATCAATTATTTCCGAAAGCACTTCAAAGCCTCTCAAACAACGGCATTCCCTAGCTATGTCACATTATACCTGAGTAATTTATCCTTGATATATTTTGGAGTATTGGCTAGATAGCTTTGGGCAAAGCTTGATGCTCTTTGTTGGGTTCTAGAGCTCCCTTGATCCTGAAAGTAAGAAACCCCTCATTGAGTCCTGGTGCATTGATGAGGCATTGGGAGAAGGTGTCAGATAAGAGATGAATTTCTTAGAAAGAAAAGATTCTTTCCAGGGGAGGGTATTAAGAGAAAAAGTAGGATCAGGAGGAGCAAGTAAGGGAGAGCTTGGTCTAGAAATGAGAGAATAAAGACAAGAAGATTGCAAAGGAAGATACATGGCGAGGAAATTATGCAATGTTTATCGTGTTATCTAACATTAGGTCACTGTATTAATGCTTTATTAATGATGTGATTTTTTAGCAGTAATATGTGGTTGTGTCACTAATTAAGTATTAGGGGTTCCAATTGAGATTCAACTCTAACTTTTAAAACCATATTTTTTATCCTTTACACTATACCAATGTTTATTCCTTTCCTTGAATTATACACATATTGGTTAGAAAAGTTCCTTACATACATTAATAAAACTTCCATTTCAGCCTAGGAAAAACTAGGGTATAAGCATTCTCCAGATGGAATTGGGGGACAACACAATGTTTAGTTTTATATAACAGAATTCATATGGTCTACAAAAAATAGCTAAAATTAATTAGGATGATTCCATCATTGGTTTGGAAAGATTTTTAAGGCTGATTTGGGCTTGACGATACATAAATGGAGTTGGTTTGCCAAATGTCTCTATCACAAGACAACAAATCTATGTGCACCCCTAAACAAGCATGGGATTGTCATAGAGATTTATTATTGGAACACCATTTTGGCTTATAATATTTCCTCATTGAGAAGTAAAAATATGTACTTTGACAACGTCATTGAGAAGAAGCTCTCTTCTAGTATTCGTTAGTGATCATGTGCAAATACTTGTAGAAATCCACTTCTCAAGTTCACTTTCACTGCAATGTTTAGTGACTACTTCAGGTGGGAAATAAAAATGGTAGTAAATGAACTCTAAAATGGTACACGTTAGAACTTGGCACTACTAATTTTACAATATTTGCAAGAAATTCTATTTTTGGCTATCTCTGGTCTTAACAAAAGGTTTCAGAAAGGAAAGATACTTGAAAAAATTAATTAATTTTTTGGAACATACCTCTCTAGATGATGATAAAATGAATCTAAATCATCTTCACTATTATGATACAATGGCAATCGTAATATTTCAATCCATACAAAATATAATAATAATAACAAAAAATGCAAAACTAACAGAAAGAAGATATGTCTTGTGTTTAATTACAAGAGATCACTTGTATTTATAATACAATGAGAGGGGCCTAGCATTAAATATAGGTGGTTTTCTTGTTCACCTACCAATTAGAAACAAGTCAAATATGCACAGGATTAGACACTGTAATCTAAATAAACTTAACTACATGATGTATGTACACCAATGCCTCATCATAAGTGCATCTTAGGGACATAGGGAAAATATGTTTAATCTCAAAATGGGTCTTGGTTGCAAGGTCATGATAGGTAGCATGTACAAAGTGTTCAAAACAAAAAAAAATCAGAGATAGGGAGTGAGATTACCCCCACCTTAGGGACAATTTCCTTCACCCCAAGCAAGGTATGAAGTTGACCATAATGAGACCTTGTCAAGGGTTAGCGAAGATGTCAGCAACATGCATATCAATGTGTGACAATACTGCAAATCAATAATCCTACCATTAATAAATTGTTAGCTGTAATACATATGGACTTCTATAGGTTTGGGAAGTTGATGCTCTACTGGCTGCCTGATAACATGGATAACACTTTGATTATTGCCCCATATTAGAGTAGGTTGCTCTTGTTGAAAACTAGAATTGGTCAAAATATGTTCAATCCAAATAGACTTAGTGGCGGCACTATCAACATCTCTATATTTTGCATCCATAGGAGGAAGGGCATTGACAACTTTCTCTTTGCTAGACCAAAAACCAGGACCAGAGCCAAGATGAATGACAAAGACAGAGTTGGACTTGCAGTAATCAAGATTTCCAACCTAATCAGAGTCACTATAACCCTCTAAACTTGTATTACCATCAGAATAATATTGAATGCAGATTTCTAATGAAGCTCCTATGGTTCTTTCATGACTGGGAGACCAACCGACTGCATAGGAGATATCTGGACAACTATGATTCAAGTACAAAATGCCTCCAATGAGCTGCCAATACAACATAGCATCAACCAAAGGAGTGGAAACACTTGGTTGACAGCTTGACCCTTGACAAAAGGGTGTGGGTGTGAATATGCAATCCAATCTCTAAAATTTACTAAAGAGATCAAAGGCACAATTGGACTGTGATATGCCTATCCTAGATGCAAATTAAAAGAGTTGTTGATACCACATAACGTCAACCAAAGGAGTGGAAACACTTGGTTGGAAACATGACTGTTGACGAAAAGGGGGTGGGTGTAGATTTGCAATCCAATATGTGAAATCTACTCAAGAGATCCAAGGCATACTTGAGTTTGTGAGATACTTATCCTAGATGTAGACCAAGTGATCTGTATCTCAAGAAAGTAGTGAAGGAGCCTCAAGTATTTCATGTTGAACTATTGATGGAGAGTGGACTTCATGTGATTAATGAAGGTAGGAAAAGGCCCTCCAACATAATATGCCCTACTATCCACATCAAAGGAAGAATCATAAATTAATGGAGATGACAAATTGCATCATCCAATCCAGAGGTCCTTGCTGGCAGTTTTAGGATGAAGCCATCAATTGTGCCAAATATGTTCAAATATGCATGCCTCACAAAAGATGTCCAGGGAGTGTCCCCAAAACAGGCCTTGAGAGGATGGACACCCTCTATTGGCTATCCCAGAGTCTTTGCATGCAATTTTCAGCCCAAACCCCCAAAGAAAAATGCAAGGCAATGTACATAAATGTATGGTTTGCATATTTGTTGGCTACCCAAAATATGTTAAAGGTTGTAAATTTCTTGTTCCAGTTACACATCTGTTAGTCATTAGGAGTGTTCAATTTTATGAGCATGCCCCTTGGAATCTTGATCTTCATATGATTTTGCTTCTTTTGAGTTGACTTCTCCAGTTAATGATTGTGCTCTTGAAGAAAATTGTGATGAAATGTTTCTACCACTTTCTAAGTGGGTGAAAGTGTACATACTTTGTTTAAGTTCACTTAGGTAATACATTAAATCCTTATTTGGTATATCTGCCAACTGAATTCTCAATTGTAGGACTCTTCCTAGTTTGCTATGAATGGAGGGTATTTCTTTGTATAATAGACACAACAGATTTTATAGACAGTGATAATATTGTTCCTTAAATTGGTTTTGAGTCTCTGTTATTTTTTCTGAGTTCTATGGCCTCCACATTTAAAACAAAGAGTGTTGACCAGGATGATTTGTTAGCTTAAGCTCCATACAGGCAAGGTAGAATAACAATAGAAGAAGCAGAACTAACAGAAAGACTTATGTTGTTGTTCTTCCTTGTCTGCATGGAGTTATATAAGTTTAATTACAAGGAGATCACCTGTATCTATGACATAGACCATGAGGAGCCCAAAGTTAAATATAGGTGGTTGGGTAGTTCACCTGCCAAGTTGTAATAAGCCAATTATGCACAATGATTAGACACTGAACATAAAAGTTAACATGGACAGATCTGAGGGTATGGATGCACAATTAACATTCCATGGTTGGTTTGGAAAGGTTTTTAAGGCTGATTTGGGCCTTACAATACGTAAATGGATTTGGTTCACCAAGTGTCTTAGTGACAAGACAACAAATCTGTGTGCACCCCTAAACAAACATGGGATTGTCATAGAGTTTTATTTTTGGAACACCATTTTGGCTTATAATATCTTCTCATTGAGAAGTAAAACCATGTACTTTGACAACATCATTGAGAAGAATCTCTCTTCTAGTATTCCTTAGCAATCATGTGTGAATACTTGTAGAAAGCTACTTCTCAAGTTCATTGTAATGTTTAGTGACTGCTTTAGGTGGGAAATCAAAATGGTAGTAAACGAACTCTTAAATGGTACAGGTTAGAACTTGGCACTACCAATTCTATAATATTTGCAAACAATTATATTTTTAGTTGTCTCTGGTCTTAGCACAAGGTTTCAAAAGGATTGAAAATGGAAAGATACTTGAAAAAATTAATTAATTTCTTAGAGCATACCTCTCTAGATCATGATAAAATGAATCTGAATCATCTCCACTGTTGCGATACAATGGAAATCGTAATATTTCAATCCATACAAAATAGAATAATAATAGAAAATGTAGAACTAACAGAAAGAATATATGTCTTGTGTTTAATTGCAAGAGATCATCTGTATTTATAATACAGAGAGAGGGGCATGGCATTAAATATAAGTGGTTGGCTTGTTCATCTACCAATCAGTGACAAGTTAAATATGCACAGGATTAGACACTGTAATCTAAATAAACTTAACTACATGATGTATGTACACTAATGCCCCATCAGAAGTGCAACTTAGGGACATAGGGAAAATATGTTAAATATAAAAATGGGTCTTGGCTACAAGGTCATGATAGGTACCATGTACAAAGTGTCCAGAACAAAAAAAAATCAGAGAGGGGGAGTGAGATTACCCCACCTTAGGGACAATTTTCTTCACCCCAAGCAAGGTATGACATTGAACATAATGATACTTTGTCAAGGGTTAGTGAAGATGTCAGCAACTTGCAACTCAGTGTGTGACAATACTGCGAATCAATAATCCTATCATTAATCAATTGTTCGATGTAATGCATATGGAATTCTATAGGTTTGGGAAGTTGATGCTCTACTGGCTGCTTGATAACATGGATAGCACTCTGATTATTGCCCCATATTAGAGTAGGGTCCTCTTGCTGAAAACGAGTGTTGCGAACATCTCGACAACATCCAGATTTTATCTCGAAATCACGATTTTTTGGCCTAGTCGATGTTTGCCGATTTTTAAAGATATTTTTATGTTATCTTGATTTTTCTTATGTTTGCCGATTTTTACCGATATTTTCCTGATTTTTATGATTTATTTTGTTTTTCGGACCCTTGCCAATTTTATCATGATGCCAATGTTCGCAACATTGAAAACTAGACTTGGTCAAAATATGTTCAAACCAAATAGACTCAGTGGCAGCTCTATCAATACCTTGGTATTTTGCATCCATAGAAGGAAGGGCATTGACAACTTGCTCTAATTTTTTCTCCACAACCCTTCAAATTCATCATATTTGGGGTGATCTTTGGTGTTGTTGGTAAAGAAAAGCTATCGAGGAATGTCAGATTGCATGAGTCAATTTTATGTTATTGTTCCTTTATGATGTACTCATTATCTTCTACTCGTTTACAAAGAAGAGGAATCCCAACTACTGTGGGAGTAGAATTTACTCATAAAGGATGAAGCCCTTGGAAGGTATCATCCTTCTTTGGCAGTGCACCTTCAGAACATAGCAACATATTATGCTTTATCGAGAAAATTTGAGAAATCCAAATATATTCTTAGGAGTCTAATAATACTTTCAGCTAGCTTGGTTCCTAATGCTCCAGAGATTTTATTTCCTATGCTAAGTCTTGCAACAACTTTATATCATTTAGGGAGGCATAGGGAAGAAGAGGATTTAGCTCTTGAGGATATGTGAAGCATCCTTTGATAAACAAAGACCTGTAGTTGGTGAGTTGTGTTTTCTTCTTGGCAATTGACATATGTCTTTTCAATTATTTGTCATGAGATCCACACTTTGGGTTACAAAGTCCATTTTCTATTTGATTCTGAGCTTATTTCTTGAAACTTCTTTTCTTTACAAGAGAGGCTTGTGATTGTTTAGCTTTGATACAAAATGCTCTAGGTAAGGATGATGAAGCTGATCCCCTCATGTGGAGGGTCTTATAGATCGAAGAAAAGGAGTTTGGCTATGATAGTCCAGAAGTGAAGTCTACATTAGAAATTCTTAGTCTTTCTTGGCAACTTGGGAAAAAAACAGAGAAATCACTTCTTCGTCTAAGATTAATGAAGCTGCAAACAAAATACAAAGATTGATTTTCAATCTGGGCATCATTATAATCATGTTTGTTTTACCTATTAATAAAAGTATGTGCCTTTTTTACTTGTTAATGGAAATATTACTTGTTTGCTTTGATGTCTTGAACTGTTAATAGAAATATGTACTTTTTACCTGAATTGAACATTCCTTGAGATTGGTTGTTTTTCTCCATGAGTAAAATCTACAATAAAAAAAATTGTTGTGTAAGCTTAAAATATCTCATTCGCATCGTGTTTTTCCGTGGAGAACTCTTATTTCTACTCATCAAAACAAGTGAAACATTACACAATATAACTTCGTAAATTCACTTGATAAGGCTTTGCAAGTTTAACAAATTATTTATAATTTGACTTCCAAAAGATATGCACAATGGAACTAATAAATACGAGTTTTTTTGGATGATTGAATTGTGAAAATTCCCAAGGATTGTATATACTTTTTATAATACAAGAAGACGAACATTGGGTGTGGCCACCCTATCCAATTGGGTTGGCTAAAAAGTAAGGACGTATGGACACACATCATAGTTACAGCAACAACTGGAATGACATAGAGTGGAGGTCAATGTTGTTGGCATTGTGGTGTTGGTGTTGTGGAGGCAGCCTCTGTGAAACAATTCTTCAATGGTAAGAGATTAGATTGTAATAATTTCCTTATTTTGTTTGTTCTAAGAGATCTAATAGTAATGCAGTGGGTGTAAAGGCTTCATGGTAAACCAATTGTGGCTAGCTGCTACTAAGCTAGAAGCCTAGAACTAGTGTTTCAATTGTTATTCTTTTATCAGTGCAGGTAATAGTTGTATAATTATAATTATTATTTTTAATTACATAAATAAGTAAGCATAAAGATATGCTTAGATATTGAGTCTTTGGTCATGGGAGAAGACACCAGTAAGGCCATAATAATATGGTATGACAATGATACAGCTATGAAAACTTTTAGGGTCTACATAGCAGATAAAGCTAGTACCTTCTAAAGGTACATATCAAAAACTGTATCAGAGTGCAGGAATACATCAAACCTTTGGGAAACTTTGTATTTCAATCATGTTTATGTGTTTGGATCTGTATCCATTTATGTCATATTCTCAAGGCATCTTTGTATTGAAATCATGTTCCATTTATATCATGTCCTCAATTTTACTCTGGAATAATTGTTTTTTAAGTTGCAATCTTTTAAACATTTAAGGATGTCAATCGTGTTTCTAATTTTATTTTTTTTTTGGCCAAATTTTCCCTGACTCGTGTTCAACAATTTCTTTGTTGATATGGGTGGTTGTGGGAAATTATTGCTTGATTTGGAAGTTATTGTTTTGGGAAGTATACCTAACGTATTTAGATCGGCCACAAACCTTGGCTAAGTATGGATTCTTTAAATAACCTTCTAGCTTGGTTCCTTTTTGTTCCATTTAAGCTTGGAAAAGTGCCATGAATTTACATTGAACAGTGTAAGAATCTAGTCTTTTCTAGAAACAATCAAGGCAACTCTATCATTTTGAAAGATACCTACCAGTTTTGGACATATTCTTTGAAATTTCTATGCTGAAGGTGTTGGATTTAGGTAAGTGATGAAAAATGCATACCTATAGTTCTATTGTTCACCTATTAGACCAGTGCAAATTATAGGCAAACTTGGAAGGGTTGGACGTGACTGTTCCAACAATACTCTTATTGGCCCGCAATACATATATTCATAACACATACCTACAATACTATTGTTCACCTAATTGGCTAGTGCATATTGTAGGCAAATTGTTAAATGTTGGACATCGTTGTTTCAAGTTCACACACCAACACTAAAGATGCAATGTATTGTGTGCATCCTTAGATATGTTTGATATTACAAGCTAATTGTTTAAATAAATGCATCTATAAAGCTTATATATTAGCAAAATAACCATCAATATTTTTTTCTAGCATTTTGGGCTGAATTCACAATAGTATGCTAAAAAGTGTCATTTCAATGTCTGGAAATTAGGATATATAAATGTGAGATATATACTCTACATCTTTGGGTTATCTCCTTTTCAAAACTGAGCTTTTTTAGGCTACATGTTAGTTGTTTGAACTTTGAACTTTGAAGAAATTCCTGAATAGACTTCATAAATACTCAAATGAATGGACTTCGTAAGGCAGTGGTACCATAAATTGTGTTATTTCAAATATTTGACTTCCATCTTTTCAAAAAATACAATGTCCTCCATAAATAATTATATGTATAGATACTTATGTTTCCAATTATATATGTGTTTGAGTGGTCTTTTTATGTTTTACTATAATCCTGATGTTGACAAGATTTAGATGATTTTTTCATCAATTGTTCATAGAATATGCAAAAGATTCCATTGTCAAAACGTGGCAAAAATTACATTTCTCTTGATTTCTTTTTTTATTGTTCATGACAAGATAATCACGTTGCAGGAATGAGGTATCCTACAGTCTGTTTCAATTTTTGGATTTTTTTTTCCTCCCATTTTTTTAGAAGGATGTAGATTTTATTTTCATGTTGATGGTTTTCGCATGTATCTTATCTAGCCTCAAATGTGTAATGGAGCGGAGCTTGAGAAATATTCATGGACACGAACTATTAGAGGTTAATGTTACAATACCAATTCCACCTGGTATCAGAAAATTTTTAATGGTTTGTGACATAAAGAAGAGTTATTTAATGATAGGGTTGAAAGGGAAACCTCATGTCTTAGTTCTAAATCATTTATTTGTGTTTCTTAGCTCTAAGTCATATGTTTGATTTTGAGCTTTGTCAGATCATTTATTTCACTAATCCAATATGCATGGCTTATATTTCTCACCCGATGTTAGTTACTTGAAATGGTTGATATAACATTCAATTCTAGGCCACTTTTATTTTAAATCAAAGATTTTATTGATTAAAAAGATGTTCATATTTTGATTGGTGTACTTGGAGCTTGGTTTAAAAACATTTTGTAAATTCCACGCGGATGTTATTTTTCAGGGTGAGTTTTTTGCACCAATAAGGTCAGATGACTCCTAGAACAGAGGTATACAACAAGCACATATTTGACCTTTGTTGTGTATATGTTATTCTTTATATCATTGATGGATCGTTATTGATGATGTAAAATAGAGGATGGGAAGGTCATGCCAATTCTCTTGACAAAACAAAATAAAATGGAGTGGTAGAATTGTGTTTTAAAGGGTGAGACATAAATCAATACTTGAAAGGTAGAACTTGAGAATGGCAAGCTATCTGATTTGGATCTAGAGACACAATAGTCCATGGAAAAAAAGTGATGGTATTGATGAGTCTTCCCGACAAATAAGCTCTAACTGTTAGACCACTACCCAAATTTCAGTTATCTGCAATGGAAATAGTGACTCTAGCTTATCAATAGCGACTTTGGCCATTGACCTGTTCATTTTCTATGAATGATTTTGATTTTCAAACTCCAACTAGTTTGTTGTTAAATTAATTAAAGATTTGATGACAAACTTATAGTTTTCAAAGATCATTTCTAAATCTATTTTCTTGAGCAAATTTGTCTTTTTACTTTAGGTACTATAGACTGCTATTGTGTGACATATGCTATGATATAATTTCCTGGATAAATAGATAGAAGCGTCGTACAACATAGTATTTTTTAAATCTAAAGAAACAATATTTCCAATACAAAAGTTTATTAATTAAGAACATCTTTTGGACTTCTTAGCTAAGTTATGATTATATTTCAATAAGGGATTTTGTGTATGCTGATATTTTGTTGTATCTTTGGTTTCTGTTAGGTAACAATGGTTAATAAGAAATGTGTTCTTGAGCAGCAGGCACACATATTATTCTACTATCGACATGAAACTCCATGGTTTTCAGGCATGGAAACAAAAACACAGATGTTAGTGGGATATCCAAAATCCATGTTGGATGAATTTAATATTAGTGATCATTTTGATTCCTTGTCAGATAAATAATGTCACAAGTCAAATTCAAGTAAACAGAAGTAGCTCAAGAATGAAGGTGAAGCTATTGCTTTCTGTCCAAGTCAAATTTTTTTATTTGTTGGTTGTTGTCATGTTTTGAGTGCGGACTTGTGAAATTCCAAATTGCATGTTGGTTTATGTAATGGGGATATGGATATATATATTTATATATATATATATATATATATATATAATTTATTTTTATCATATGTCGTTCATGGTTTTCGGAGATCCATGTTACATTTACACAAAAGTTTAGATATCATTTAGATATCGAAACACCAAACAACAACAACATTGAGATTTTTTTTTCACTCAACCTATAACATATTGCATATATTTTCATTGATTCTCTTTTTCCATATGCTATCCACTTATGACATTTCCTTTGCAATATTTGGCGCATTTGCTAGTTATAGGTCATTTATAGGTTATAAATGTCTTTAGAGTTTCATTTCTAATCCTTTGCAATATTTGGCACATTTGCTAGTTATAGGTCATATATAGGTTATAAATGTCTTTAGAGTTTCACTTCTACTTGATTATTCAACTGAACATATTGATTCTCTTATACATAACTATTTTTCCCTCCACCCACTTTTCATAACTTCCATAACCATTAGGTAGGGACCTATAGCTTTGATGCCGCTTTACTTGTTTAGTAAAATATTTCCGAGACTTTAATTTATTGAAAGTTGTAAAATTTACAATTTATGAAGTTTCAAGGCCTAATTTTTAAAAGCCTAATTCTTCAAAGGGTGCTAGCTCATTGGAAGAGCACCTGCTTTACAAGCAGGAGGTTGGTGGTTCGATTCCATCATGCCCTAACATCCATATGGAATGACGATGATCAATTTTGGTGACGGAGGCTCTTTTGACCATCACCAATGAGCTTTGGTGACATTTTTCGACCCTCACCAAAAATATGAAATGGTGAAAGTCAACGAACGCCACCATATATACACATCAATAGTGACAACCTTCAAAGGTACGTAACCATAAATCATTGTTGTTGATATGAAATGGTGACGGTCACTATTCGTCATTGTAGTCATTATTCGTGATGGACCTGGAATGTCACCACAACACCTATACTTTTGGCAATGTGGCTTTTGGTGATGGTCAATGAACGTCACCATATATATGCACCAATAGTGATGACCATGAAATACCCATCACAATAAATCGTTGTTTTTCATATGAAATGGTGACGGTCACTATCCATCATTATAATCAATATTTGTGATGGACCTTGAATGTCACCATAAAACCTATACTTTTGGCAATGCCACCTATGGTGACGTTCATTTTTTGGTGACCGAGGCTATGGTCTGTCACCATTGCTCATATGAAATGGTGATGGTCACTATTCATCATTATAAATCATTATTGGTGACAGACTCTGAATGTCACTACAAC
Organism: Pinus taeda; assembly: GCA_000404065.3. NCBI lineage: Eukaryota > Viridiplantae > Streptophyta > Pinopsida > Pinales > Pinaceae > Pinus > Pinus taeda. The sequence continues at coordinate 17,053 of APFE031396404.1, read as the reverse complement.
ACCTATACTTTTGGCGACGCCAGTTTTGGTGACGTTCAATTTTTGGTACGGAGGCTATGGTTCGTCACCATTTCTCATATGAAATGGTGATGGTCACTATCCATCATTATAAATCATTATTGGTAATGGAATTTGAATGTCACTACAACACCTATACTTTTTGCGATGCCACCTTTGGTGACGTTTAGTTTTTGGTGACGAAGGCTCTTTTGACTGTTACCAATGAGATTATGGTGACATTTTTCACCCCTCACCAACGCCCTTTTTTCTTATAGTGATTCAATGGAATTGAAGCCGAAATTGGGGGCATTAAGCTCACAATAATAGAGTCTATGATCACCGAGGCCACTGAGGTGCTAAGAAATGGAGAGAAATGGTTTAAAAACAGAGGGATTGATAGCAAGGACTCAAAGGTCTTCCTCAAGAATATAAACATGGATACTATGGTCTACAAGAAAGGTATTCCCAACACTACTCTTAAAAACAAATGGAGAAACTTATTACTTGTGGTTCAGAAGTTTATCACTTGTGAGGGTAGGTTTGGGCACATGTATTTTTATCATGTTAGGATGATGATGCACTTCCTTAAGGACCATCAGATGAACCTCCCTTATTTCCTCCTAAATAGCCTCAAGAAAATGTTTACAAATGTTCAAAAGAAAATTTAATGTATGGAAAACACCATGTATCATCATGGCCTAGTAAAAATATTGGTGGAATTTCATCTTCAAAGTATAGGGGATAACTGGGAGAGTTTCCTAGTAAGGAACCACTTTGAAGAAAAATCCCTAGAAAAAGCAAGTAGCAGTAGGAACCTCAGAGGGAGGAATAGAACCATAGAAATGATAAAGAAATAGGCACCTCAAACTCAAATAGAAGTAACAGAAGAAGAGCTACCTATAGTAAAGATTTTGTAGAGAATGAAGAGGGGAAACCCCAAAAGAAAGAAAACTAGCCTAGGTAAAGAAGAGTTCTCACAAACTAAGACCTCTCCTCTAGAAGAAAAATTAAAGAATAAAAGGAGGAAAGTGCATAAAATACAAACCCTAGGGTTGAGGAGGAGCACGAGGTTGAGCACGATTCCAAAAACAACCTCAAAAACAATAGAATACATTAATCTTGGGGAAAATGAGCCAAATAAAAAGGAGCCAACTAAAGATGAGCCAACAGAGAATACTCCAACAAAGTTTGAGCCAATAGAGAATGAGCCAATAGGGGATGAGCGAATTGAAAACCATGGAAATTCTCTAATAGGGTCACCAAGATCATCACTAAGAACCGTAAGCCCAATGCATAGTCCAGGTATTGACCCTACTCAACAAGAAATATATGACTATATAGAGTCACTAGAAAGGAAGGAGACAACAACAAAGGAAACAATTCATAGCCCTGGAGAAGGGAGCAACTAGGTAAATAAACAATCAACCTCAAACATCTTAAAGCAAGAAATATTTAAACTAGAAACACTGAATCGGTATCTCAAAAATGAAAATCAAGCATTGAAGACATAGAGTGAGATATAGATTGCAAAGAGTGATAATTTGATCCTTCATCTAAGCTTGTGGTATAAGAAAAACAAGAAGTTGAAGAAGGAAAACAGAATTATACATAGAGAAATTATCAGTTTAAAGTACAAGTTTCTAATGAGGAAGCCTAGAATGTCGGTCTCTGCCAAAAAGAAGAAAACAATGAAACATGGAGATGATAAACAAGAGGCACAAGTGAATGAAAAGGAAGAAGTGTATGAGTACATACAACATCTCCAGTCCAGGGGAATGTAGAGTCCGAAGATTGTCCTACGATGACATCCTTTTTTCCCAATGATCCTCTCTTTTCCCTATATATTTACCATCTAAAGAAAGCCATATCTACCAGGTTTTGATGAAGGTATGCAATAATACGTCTTCTTGTTCATATTTAAATTTATAACCTAGTGTTTTGTTAAAGTTACAATTGGCTACCGAATCAGTCTGTTTTCATAGCTAATCTAGGTTTCTGTAGCTCTTTCCATTGTTTGCAAGGTTCCAGAGTTCCAGGTCAGTAGCAAAGTGTGCAGATGGATAGAGGATGGCTCCCTTGTGGATCCCTTCCTATCCCCTCGAAATTGTTTGCTAAGAGATTTGTAGGAGATCACGGTCAAACTCCAAGTCAACCGTCGATTAATGAAGAACAAAACTCAAGATTGATCAAAACCTTATCGTTTTTCTTTCAGAATAGAAAAATGAAGGTTTAGTGATATAAGTTTAGATAGGATAGAGATATTAGGCTTGAATTATTCATAAAGTTATGCCAAGAGACCTACTATAAAACTTATGGTCGCACTGTGATTTGGGTGCCACCGAATGATATAATTGTGAACAATTTGTGAATTCCATGTGAATAGAATTGGTTTTTGTGTGCAAGCACTGTGTTGATTGGAAGCTCTGAACTACTATGTGGAGGGCCCCTACAGATGGTGACAGTTTTTGATCAATTGCAATATGATTTCCTTTAATTCTTTAATTGCTTTGTTTTGTGTGACATTACAGCATAATGATCTCGCTAGCTAATTGTTATTTGCAGAAGAACTTTCATTTGCTTTATAGCTAGTTTAGTCTGTTATTTAGTTTTCTTTATAGTTGGTACAACATGGTCCTTTCATTTGCTTATTATATAGCATAATTTAAGTGTGTTAAATTCATAATATAGATGTTGCTTGGGTTATTTTATTTGAGAAAAAATTGAATAAGTAAAAGAGTGAGAAGTTCTCTCCTAAACATTTGAGTTTAGACAATATTTCTTCATAGATGATAGAATAAGTTTCTTTTTCACTTAGGAAATTAGGAGATGCAGCATAAATATTTAGGATCAACAATCCCAAAACAATCTAATACAAGTAGAACCACTCTCACATCATCTATAAACTAATTGGATAAAGATTAAATCCTAGGAAACTTAACCAACATCCCTAAGAATTATGACACTAATATAATTGATGAACACCACCTCCATCTTAAGTTTAGATCTTAACAAATACATAACGACCTAATGAATAAATTCTAAGCACATGTGCACCTATACTTCATCAGTTTACGCACCTTGGTTGACAATTTATGATTGACAATTTAAAGACATTGAATTGACCAAACACATCGCACCTACAAATTAGAGCAACCTACACTCCTCGGTGCAGGTGCTTAGTTATAAAACATGCGACCATCATAGGAAGACTAAAGGGCAGGGTGAGATAAGGCCAAAAATATGTTTTTTCAGTTGATTGACCAAGAAACTCATACTTTTTAGAGAAATGATGCTTAGGGATTTGCAAAGGGATAATAAAAAAGTGTCAAGGATGTTGATTGATCTATATTTTTAGCTCATTTAATTGTATGTGACAAAATGACCTGTCATAGTCCACATAAATGGTATATTCTGAATTCTGATTAGTTTGTTATGCTTTTTTCTTTGACCATGCTTCGTCTATTCTTACATCAATACTTTCCACAACTTTTCTTAGTCTTTTATTGTAGCATTTGTACGTTTATTTTCTTGTTAAGTATCTAGGGAAGATTCCTTCATTTACTCTAGAAAACAATTTTGCTAATTTATCATCATTTACATTCATGTAACATTGTCTTCCAATTTTTTTGAAATACTTAATTGAAGTTAGTATGCCTTTCCATAGCTCATGTGGTGTCTTCTTGTTGTTAACTTGCAGTTGTGCTTTGTTCATGATGTACACTGTTGTAGAAATTGCTTCTTTCCAAAACTTATTTGGTAATCTGGCTTCTAGCAACATTGTTCTCACTATTTTTTGTACTTATATATTCTTTACTTCTATGATTCCATTCCATGGTGGTATTCTTGCGACTTAAAGTATTCTCTTGATTCCACATTTCTCACAAAATTAATTAAAGTAATTTAAGGTAAATTTACCTCCCATGTCTAATCTAAAATATTTTGTTCTAAGATCACTTTCACTTTCAGCTAAGGCATTGAATGAAGTGAAAGTATCTAGTCTTTTTATTTTTCTTTAAGAAATGAAACTCATATCATTATGGTATAATAATTAATAAACAACATAAAATACCTTTCACCTTGTAGGGTTGGTTCTTTTATTGGTCCACATAAATATATTTGAACAAGCTCTAGTGGTATTGGTGTCAAGCACTCCCTTGATTTGAAGCTTACTTTTTTCTATTTCCCATGTAGACAAGATTCACAAATGATGCTTTTTGGTATTAAGATTTTGAGCATATATCTAATTATTTGTGTTCTACTAAGTTTTTACCAAATTGTCAAAGCTCAAGTGTCCTAGCCTTTTATGCCATAACCACCTCTCATTTTTCTGTCCAATGTGGGATTTTTCTCCTTGAATTCCATCAAGAATATATACATTTCCTAGAGTCCTTATGACTCTTCCCACTAATATTACAAAATAAATCTTCCTTAATTCACATTTTTAAACAAAAAAGGGAGATTGTAACCTTGATCAAACATCTAGCTGACACTTAAAACATTATGTTTGAGTCCTGTTGGACACCTAATCCTAAATGGGTTAGTGTGGAAGCCGAATGGACAAAGCAGTCCAAGAGACCTTGGGATGTGAATCCCAACGGTCACCAATTGTACTATAAATGTATATCAAATTGTTAATAAAATTGTATTGCATGCTTTATCATTTACTATTTGTTCTCACTCACCATGTCTGTTTAACATGGTATCAGAGCCATGATATGTGGCCTGTTTTCCCTGAGCAACTAGTTTGAGCTGCCTTGAATAGCGCTGGCCTAGCCTTCATTACCTGCGCTTTGTCAGCCACACCTGCACTGCCTCTGCCATAACGCATCTGCCCTGACATAATGCGTTGCCTCTGCCACACCTGAAGGTAACGCTGCCTGAAAGAAACGCCTACCTTCTGCTCCTCTGTCCACTGTATGAGAAACGTTGTTTGACATGGAGCCCACACTCTAGGATTCTCTCACTGCAACCAATTTGCAAACAGAATCTACAGTTTCAGTGCTAGTACACCCGTGGATCCAAGTCTGAATGCGTCCTATGCTACTCAACTTCAACAGATGTGCCCTAAGAACGTGGACCCGACCATTGCTGTTAACATAGATCCCATAACTCCCCGCAAATTCGATAACGTTTATTACCAGAATTTACAGTCTGGGATGGGGATTTTCTCATCTGACAAGGTTCTATACACAGATCTGCGCACACGAAATTTTGTAAACAAATTTTCTCAGAGTTCAGATACGTTTAACACGGCCTTCGTGAGCGCCATGAGGAACTTGGGGCGTGTGGACGCGAAGACGGGATTCCAGGGCGACATCAGACAAGTTTGCACCCGATTTAACTAATCCTACTGGACCTGCATTGCATTGCATTTATTCTTTTGTATTTTCTGAACCAATGTCTGCATGGGATTGAACGCATGACCTTTCAGACCCGAGCCCAAGTCTGGTGCATGGTGTGTAGCGGAAGCGTGGTAAATTTTATCCCTCATCTACATTTAAGTGGTCTGCTATGTTGATACCTTTTTTTATGGTCGTGTGATGTATGTATCGAATGTGATTGGTGAACTGTGGTGTTGATGGTTGGTTTCCCATACCGTATCATGAAAGTTGTTGGTTTTTTATGGACCGTGCGGTGATGACTTGTAATTGTTTACATGGGATGTATTTTAAATAAAAAAAAAAACCATGATGGTATCAGAGGGTTGAGTCGCATTCCAGTATTTAATAGCTGGAATTACCAGTCAAACCCCTGAGACTGAGTTTATCTGGTAACTGGACTGTGCAAAGGAATTGTTGAAACCGATTATATACTTGTGATAAGTTTATCTGTAGCCTGTGTGAAATCGATGAGGTTAGTGGACTAGCCCCTTCCTATTTCACACATGTAAAATCGACTGTCAACTAGCTGCTAGATTTGCCTACGTATTAGCTTTAACTGGCTGCTACTGTGTATAAGTTTGGTGGTTGTCCCACTGTGCGTACAAGTGTCCAAATGTGAAACATAAGGGAAGACAATTCCTTCAAAAATCTGTTGTTAACTTATCCTTAAGATTTGCCAACCCAATCTGCGTGCCAACTGTGGGAAAATACTATATCGGAACTGCGTATCACTTGAGGAGAACCTGCCTGGAATCTTCAAACTGTATTGCGGTTGGATTATTTACGTATTTTCTTGTGACTGGTTGATAGTGGGAATCCCACGGGATCAGAAAAATGCAATGAAAGTCGAATCCTTAAGCGGGGGTCGATTAGTAGTGATTTCATCACCATTTGCGAAGGAGCCACGTCAAGTTCGAGCAGGAAGATAAACTGTTTTCCAAAGGGACGTAGTATATTATTCAAAGTTGTTTGTGGCACATGTGCATCACTCACTTGGAACACATGAAATTGTTGATTACCGTGGGAGCCATCTAATATACAACTACAGAAGTGAGGATTACTCCTGCAGCAATTTGGCAAATTAGGGAATGAGTATTGAGCAGGCTTTCTCTCAAATTGGAGCACATTCCATATCTCCACCTACCGCCCTTCAGAACTAAATCTTGTAGCAGAAGAACGTCAACAGAGAAGCAGTTCCAGAGCCACAAGATTATATGATTTTTAACAATCTCGGGTTGAAGTATTGTAGAAAACACTCATAGTGACCACTAACTCTTCTAAAACCTGAATTATTACAGAAGCATGGTGAACGCTAGCTCCTAACATGGTGATCTACATTTAAATTGTATTCAAGTACATTAAAGCAGCGAGTCATTTGCTACATTGAAATTGATACTGTGTTGTCTGGTATCCTGCTACTCATCTAATAGTTGCAATTATTTATCATTTTAAAGACCAATTTGTAGCTGAAGATAGCATCACTTCTCTGATTATATTGGTCTGAAATGGATAGAATAGATGATGTATTGAAACTACTAAATAATTTAATGCTGTCCACTGTTGATGAGATGGTTAAGATCAACAAAACCTCTCTTTCCAATATCAAAATTTGTCTCCAAAATGCACATGAGAATATTGAGTTTTTGCAGCTTAAGACAAAGTTGCAGCAAGAAGAACTACAGCAATGGAGTCATCATTCTGAACCTATTTCTGTTCAGAAGATTGAAACAGACTCCCATAAACAACAATACAATAATGTTACAGTGCATTTAGATAAAGCAGTTGGTGTACATGCAGATGTAGAAACTCAGTCTGCACTTCCCAAGCCCATCATCAGACCTTGGGAATAGCTTGTCCACAACAAGCACAGAACCAGTCTTGGTTATGACAAGGACTTGTCCTTTCATATCCCAGACTACTCAAAACCCATTCAGTTTCAGAGTGCTGGTTTCATTCATGACAGTTCACCTGCTCCTCATGATAGTTCAGCGTCATCTGTTCCAGACTCTGCTCCTCTTCCACAGCAACAACAACAACAGATCGTGAAATGCCAACACTGTGATCGAGTTATCCATATGAAAGATCATTGTTTTGATCTCCATCCATGTAAGCACTGTCATAAAACTAGTCATTCTTCAAACAGATGCTTCAAAAACAACACCCTGCAAGAACAAAGATTCATCTAGGATGGATCGCTTCTTGGCAATGGGCATCAACAGCCAAGAAGATATTCCAAACACATGTAAGAACTTGTTCTAGAATATTGAACAGTCTTGCAGTTGAGTTTTATCCATCTTCTCACCTTGTATCTGACAGGGGGGGAAATGATGGTCATCTACAAGCTTCAAAGCCACATCAAGCGAGCCTGAGCCACAACCTGCCACACCAGTTTCAGAGTTGTAGCCAGAGACAAAGATGCCCGTGAACATGCCTTCAGTTGGCAATCTGGGACACTTCCTCTCAGAAGACTTACAGCTTCTTGCCAGTTTTGGAAGAGTTCCGGAGAACAAAATTGAGAATACTTCCTCTAGCAGAAGACTTACAGCTTCTTGCGAGTTTTGGAAGAGTTCCAGGAATTGCATAAGCATTCCAGAGTTGTTGGTCATCCTTAAACCATCACAGGTTGAGACTTCCCTTTACAGGTTGAAGTTTTACCTTTATGTGGGGTGAGGCCTCCCTTTTATGGTTGAAGGTTTCCCTCTTTAAAACAATAGGATCACTTCCACTAGCAGAAGACTTACAACTTCTTGCAAGTTTGGAAGAGTTCCGGGAACTGCACTAAGCGTTCCAGTGTTGGTGGCTATCCTTAAACCACCGCCCTTTTTTACCAACATTTCATAGAGCACATTCAGCCTAGTGCTGCCATGCATTATTGCACATTTTGTATTACAGCTCTCTTCTTGGACTCATACATAACCCTTCGGATTAAGGGGGGGAATGTTGGACACCTAATCCTAAATGGGTTAGTGTGGAAGCCGAATGGACAAAGCAGTCCAAGAGACCTTGGGATGTGAATCCCAACAGTCACCAAATGTACTAGAAATGTATATCAAATTGTTAATAAAATTGTATTGCATGCTTTATCATTTACTATTTGTTCTCACTCACCATGTCTGTTTAACAAGTCCTTCAATGTATAAACCATTTTGTGCTTTATCCTTACCATTGTTAAGGATTATGGTACCTCTTCTAGTGATTCTTGCAGATCCATTGTGTCCAAAAGTCACATTTTCTCCTTTATCTTCTTTTAGAGTAATAAATTTTGTTTTGATCTTTGGTCATGCATCTAGAGAACCCGCTATTAACATACCACTTACTTTGATTATTTAAAGCATACTTAACTATTACAAATTTTTATTTTGGTGGTTATTCTGATTTTTTCTTCCAAACCATTCTCTTGATTTTGTAGGATAGTCGCGTGTAATATGTAAAAAAATGTTGCATCTATAACATTCTATAATGTACATGGATAATGGAGGAAATGAATTACTCTTTCTGTCATCTACGAGCTTATTTCTAGAGTTTTGATGAGAGTCTCTTTAGCAATCATTTTTGGTATAATGTTTAAAATATCTTGCTTGATGTCCAAAATTTTATCATGAAAAATAGTGACTAAGAAAAATATTTTGATACCTCGCTATATATGGTTTCCTTAATGGAACACTTACTTTGAACTTGATGTGTTTTGGAGATGATTCATTTGTTTGTTTGTCCTTGTCCCTTATCATATTGCTATCTACATTGTAAATGGACTTCTTGAGAGCATCAACATAACTTTTTGGTGTAGCAGTCTTTCCAAACTCCCCTCAACTTATGTCCTTGCTTTTATTGAGATTGGAGCTTTCAGGCTTTTCTCCAACTTCCTTTTCTGATGACTTAGGGTTTACGCCTTCTTCGTATGAAGTCTCACCCATATAGCCAAGTCTGGTCTTGTCATACGGTGATGTTTGAATGATGATAATAATCTATGGGGTTTGAGAGAATTTCATTTTTTTGTTGAGCTTATCTATCTCTTTCCTTAATGAGACAATTTATGCTTCAAGATTTCATAGTTTTCTTCCTTCTTTTAGCTGACTATTCTACACTTCTTCGACTCTTGTTTCTTCATCCTTTTCAGTCTTGAGGATGATGATTTCCTTGGATTTTATTTTTTTAATTCTTCATGAGGTTATCAATATCTAATAATGCACTAATGAGCTATGCTTCAAGATCCACTATGCCTTCAACAACTTCTTCATTTTCTTTTTATTTTCTCTCATCTGATTTTTGTATGTTGGATTCTTCATTTGTGTATAAAACTTGGATCTCCCTTCTCTCATAAAATTCATATTCTTCTTTTTTAGAAATATAATTATCCTATTTGGAGTAGATATTTTTCTTTTTTAAAGATTTTCCTTTGAACACCCTTTTTCTGGGTTCTTCCTCATCACCATTATCTCCCCCAAAAGGAAACTTAGCATAAAAATGTCTTATCTTAGCAAAATTAAAACAAATGAGAGGTAAATTACCTTTGAATCTAGATATTTTATTTAGTTTTATAACTAGTTGAACCATTTTGTATTGGATTCATCACTAGAGCAGCCAACAAAATTGCATTTTCTTGACTTCCTAGATGCTTTAAATGTTGCTTCCTTATGTTATGAGTTTATCATCATGATTTCATATGCAATGAGAATTATGTGAAGCTCGTCCATTTTAGGATTCTCCAAATCCTTTAATTCTTCTATGGTAGAGACTTTTGCATCAAAATGTAGAGGAAGAGACCTAAGTTTTTTTTAAACAACTGTTTTTTCTTCAATTGTTTCAACAAATACCTTGAGAGAATTAACCACTTCTTCTACTCGAAGAAAATAAGCAGTTACATATTATTCATCATTCAATTTTATACTTTCAAATTGTACTTGGAAGGTATGAATTTTTCCGTTCTTTACTTTGTCATCTCCTTCATAGTTTCTTAGATGCCTGTCCGAAATCTCCTTAGCTGATTCACACTACATAAATTTATCGAAATTTGAATCTGATAAGCCATTTAAAATAGGATTTCATAGATTTTTCGCTTGAGACAGAGGATTTTTTCCCATTTTAATCATTTGGAGGAGAATATGGAACCTTATATCCATGTGTAACAAACTACCAAACTTTAGCACCAAGAGATGTTCAGAACATTTTCGTTCTCATCTCCCAAAAGGAAAAAAAAATGTTTTATCAAACAAAGGAATATTCATTGAGCCTTCTTGACTAGCCATGGTCCCTATAATATATTCTTTGAGTTAGACTATTCTTGAAAAATCCCACTCTAATACCAATTGTTGGAAATACACATTGACACTAAGAGGGGGGTAAAACCTTATCACTTACTTTTAAATTATTTTCACTTTATTAATCCTAAAAATAAAATCTCATCACATAATCAATTATCTACACAATAGACGAACACACATTAAAGTGAAAATTCAATCTTGAAGAAGAAGCACTTGAATTATTATTAAATATAATTTAATTTATAATAACCACTTGTTAGGACACCAGTCACTTGTGAGCACCAACTTAGAAAAAATTCAGGCTCTATTATGTTAAGAAAATTAGGATGCCAATCCTCCATAAGGACCAAGTTACAACTGTACATTGTTCAAAGTCAATATTTAAGCTTAGTAAAAGAAGGTTTTCCTTCCTAACATATTGTACCCAACATTGTTCGTCTATCCAACAGTCTACCTCCTACATAATTCAATCTCCTCAATGTGACTTGGCCTCCAACAAAAAACCTACTACTTGGCCTCCAATGGAGCGCAACCTCCTCCAATGCCAGATTTTAGGCTCACAAAAATTGGACTCAACTAGTCTTGAAAATAAACAGAGAAACCTTTCACAAAATGATGTGCCAAGACCCTCCTATAGCTCGGGTAGGGTAACAAAAACATCATACAAAGAAGCTTCTCCAACTTGGATTCAATTCACTTCTTTAATGGTTCATGAGTTATGAACATCAAAATTTCTCCTTCACTTCCCTAAAACATAACCAAATTGGTTAACTAATGGCTAAAACCTATCCTTATCACACCTATTTATAGATATTTTGGGGTCTACGGTAGGGATGACTTGTCCACTGGCTGGGCCCACTTATGCAAAACTTGTAAAAATGATACACACACACACACACAAACATTCAAAAATTAATTTCTCCTCAACTGTGAGGAGTTATGAGGCATGCCACCTATTGTCAGAAAGGTCTCGAAATATGATATTTGACTATGTAACTTTCTCTTTCTTGGAAAACCTTTCACATTAATAATAAAAATTTTCAGAAGACTAATATTTGAGCTAAGTTGATAGATCTCAATTTATAGTTGTCCATTTTAAATGAGATGCATTGGATGAGATCTTTCTAATGCTCTAATATTAAGGAGTTGTCTATTAAGAGAGCCCCCTAATATTTTTCTATAAATACACTTCTTTGGAAACCAATAATTCAAATAAGATCGGCTTGAATGACCATATTAGTATCAAGTAAATAGACTTGAGATTTGGAAAAATTTATATCCATAGCTTAAATGCTCATACAATTATCAAGGATACGTAAAATGGAAGTTGCTTCTTGGATCATTGAAACCCATATGACCATGGAATCATCTACAAACTATATATGAGTGAGTAGGAGACCCTCTCTATAACAATGCAACCATTTCAAAGTTGAGAGACCTAAACCTTTAATGACCAAGATGAAGAGGAATGACAATAGTAGATCCCCCTGCTGAATTCTTATTGAATCCTTAAATGGAGATTTAGGGGATCCATTAGGAAGTATTGAGAATAACAACAAGGATATTAATGCTCAAATCCCTTCAATACATTCTTCTATGGATCCAAAAGTCCTTAAAATTTCAAAAAGACCGGTACAACTAAGCTTGTCAAATGCATTTGAAAGGTCCAACTTGTTAAGTATACTGTTTTTTATACTTTTTAAAATAGAGTGAATGACTTCATGTTCTAATATGATGCCATCTAAAATTTTATTCCCTTCCACAGCTCATTTGTCCCAGCAAAATCAGAGGTGGAAGTAGGAGTTTTAATATATGGAGATAATTTTGGAGAGAATATTATATATCACATTGTATAAAGAAATTGGTTTGAAATTACCAACCTCCATTGTGTTTTTTGACTTAGGATCTAGCATAAGAAATGTAGCATTCAATGTTAGATAAAGGGATCTAGATTTCCTAGATTCCTGAACCAACAAATGTATATCTTTTCCTAATAAGGGACATCCTACTTGGAAGAAATATGAAGTGAACCCATCCAGCTTGGGTGCTTCATTATTTAGCAAAGATTTGGTTGCGTCTTCCACCTCTAAAACTGATATTTCACAAAGCAATGTCTTGTTTTCCAACTAATATCAAAATATTGGATGTAATCTTATAGATGTCATGTATTATGTTGGAGGATGGTTTGTTGAGGAGGGATTTATAGAATCCTTTTAGATGAACGTCTAATTTATTGTGGCCTAGTAATCGGTTAATAGTGAGAAAATGTGATTGTGATGAATGTGCTTAATCATCGACTTATGAAACAATTTTGATTTTTTCCCCTTCCTTAATCCAAGTGACTTTGAATTTATTCCTTCATAATATTTCCTCCTACTTCCTTCTGTATTTTAGTTTTGTTAAAATGGTTCCCTATTTCTAAGTTAGTTCCTTTGCTCTACCTTCTAGAATTTTTCTTTTTTGAAGCTCTTGCATCTGTGATTCCAATTTATGTTTTTTCTTTTTCTTTTTTTTTTTCTACCAAATTCTCCCTTGTTCCAAATCTTGATCCTAGATTTTAGAATTTTAAAGTTTTATTGAAATATTTGCATCATTGAGTTTCCTCGGATTTGTAATTCCTCGAACAAGGTTTTCACTTTTTCAAGGAAAGATGGATCTTGAAGCCAAAAGCTTTCAAATCTGAAGGGTCTATTATGTGGTGTGGCTTTTAGATCTGATTGTAGGAAAATGGGATAATGGTCAAATCCCACACTTGGAAGAACATAAGCCTCTATAAATATATCTTTTTTTTTTCGTTAGAGATTCAAAGATAAAATTTTTATCTAGAGATGAGGTTATTTTGTGCTTACCTCACCATTTATTATTGTAAGTGTAAATGCCATTGATGGTGTTGATGTCTGTTGTGCTTAACTACTACAAGGTTTTTTTCTTGTAAAGAGGTTATCATATGGAAATCTCCCACTAGGATCCAAAAGTGTGGTTTTTTGAGAATTCCTAAGCTCTTAATTTGTTACAAAAATTGTTCCTTTTCTAATGTTAGGTATGGCCCATAAACAATGAAGAGGAGTCATTTTTCATTCGAAGCCAGGTACCAAAAGAACCTTGAAGTGTTTCCTCAAGTGGCAGTCCAATCGAAAAACAATACTTCCCTTGGATTCCATAGGATGGATTGTCCTTTGACTATGTCATTTGCATCTAGGGTTATGAATCCACATCTCTTCCAACGTTTATAAGTCAATGCATTCAAATTTTCTTATGAACCTTTTGTTTCTTGAAGTATAAATTATGTTGGCATATCCTTACAAACTCTATCCCTAAGAAGATTTTACTTTCTCTTATTATTTAGACCTTCGATATTCCAAGAGAGGATCTTCACTTAGGGGTTGGGGGAATGGGATAAAACAATCCCGAGAGCACTGCAACTCACCTATAATTTAGGATTATTTCTCCTATTTCCTACAACTTTTATCTATTTATTTTCTTGCGTGTTCTCTTACCATCCTTTGTAGGTCTATAAGTTCCTTCGGAAGGGTTGGTATAAATACCTAGTCCCATCTCTAATGAGCTTGATCTGCATTATGCCTTTTTTCTACCATGGAGTGGTTGTGACTAGGCTGGTGCATGAGTTATTGGAGGCTTCTCTCGCTAATTTACCAATAAATTCTTAGTATTCTCTAACTTCTTAGGTTTCAAGCTTTCCTCTTGTCATGCGGAAAGAGTTATTTTGCGGACAAAGCTAACCTCCCTAGGAGTCTAAGACTCTCTAGTGACAAACAGAACAAGTAAGAGCAATCCTTCTCTAAATATACATTATCTTATAAGAAACCAAGTGTTTTTCGATCTTACCTTAGGTCCAATGCTTGTTGTAGCAGCCTAGCTTCGTTGATCCAGATGAGCTCCTCCTTCACTTTGAAACTTGCATACACTAACAATCAAATGATTACATAACACCTAAATATTCCATAAAACAAAGCATATTCTGAAACAATTCATTAACAACAAATCATTGAGAAGAATGGACTTATTTGTATTAAGGAAAAAAAAAAGAAACCATTACAACCTGAGCCTTGGTGTTGTGCAAGTTCCTCCCAGGGTCCAGCAAGAGTTTTCCTCTACTTTGACAAGCTCACCCACTTCCAAATGAAACAAGAAAGGATGGTAATCTCTCCTCACAAGATTACAATGGAAGTCCTAATTCCAGCAGCATCTTCCCTTTGGAATGTTCAGCTTTCAACCTCCCCTCCCTTGGCCCAAGGCCTATTTTTATAGTGTTCTAGAGGAAGTTATTCAGTTCCAACATCAATGGGATACTCCCTCTTTTGGATGGGGTAGCTCCTCTCTTGATGGGATAAGTTCCTCTATCATAGGGATGCATGAACCATCTGGAGGCGCTCAATACACGTCAAACACTCTTCTAGAAGGCTTTAGAAGTGACCACAAGTAACTTTTTAAAGATGAAACTCGCGCCTTTTGACCTTTACAGGGGTACGCACCCATCCTTTGGCTTACAGAGCGTACAAGTACACAGGTACAATGAGTTTGGGATGCGTACACGCAGGCAAGGTAGAGAGAACCTGCGTACCCAGAGATAAACATGTTTTTTTAGTGACTTTCTCTCTTTCTGGAGTTTGACATGAAGAGCAGAGGTATTAGGCTTGACAAGGAGGATAATATGACTATTGATGGAGCCATATTAACTGCAGATAGTCATGGTGACAAATTTCAGTGTAACAGATTGCCCCCTAAATTACGAAGCCTGTAATAGATAAGGGTGTTATATCATATAGGAAGGGTGAAGTTCTTTATCATTTTGAGGATTATCTTGTGGAGAGCCTGGTCAGAACCTGTAATTTTCAACACAAAATACATGTATAAGATCATATCATCGCTGAGGTAGGCATTCCCATACTCAGATCAAAAACTTTAACTAATAGACTAACTACTCTGATACAGTTTCATAATACATCATAATCATAGACTCGTGTAGACACAGTATGGGCGAAGCCATCTGTTTATGATTGGTCTACAACATAATGAATACAAAACTCCTCGCAGCCTGGATGGTGGAAACTAGATCCAGGGTCTTCATCTCTACTTCCCGAACTGGTACGATTCTAGCCATGTGAATAAATGAGTCGATGTCGAACATGGTAGAAACCACTTGATTACCAGTCAATGATGTAAACTGTTAACAAGCGTGAGAGAGACCACCAGTAATGTCAATGGTTCTCAAAGTACCAAGCACAATCCATGAGATGTGAATGAATGAGTCGATGTCGAACATTTCATGGAATCCTTCGATCGCAAGTCAATGATGAAAACTGACGTCGAAGGCGAGAAACCTGCCATTGATGCATGCAGACTTCAAGGTACTGACGATTTCTAAGTCAACTTTCCAGATAATGTGCTGATGTCGATAGAAAGCGACTCGTCGCAGGCAAGCCTACAACGCGAAATCATAGTTCAAGTTGAAGAAATATAGCTGTAAGGACTGACTCAATGATGGTATGATGAACGAAGGTATTTTGCAATTGAATGTTTTTTTTCAGATCCTCTTGAACACATAACGACACAACAGATGGTTTGGTGACGAATGACTCAAATTCGACTCCCATAACCCGGCTAAAGATGTCAAATGATCTTGGTCAACTGTGAGACAAGGGATTTCCCAACCTAGGTGAATGAATAAGTGTCGTGTCCAAGAGTGGTAGTAAGGTTTTATTTGTGAGACAAAAGGATATCAAATAGGCTCATTCTTCTCATTTTTCCCCCACCATTTCTGGCAAGTACCTCTTTATTTTTTACAAGCTTGAGGAGGATAACATATGCTTGTTTGTAAGCTCATCCTTCGGATGAGTCCAACTTAGTTTTTGATGCGAACCTAAGAAGGAGTGGTCCGTTCCTGTTTGTAATAGAACAGGTCCTTTACTGTGAAATTTTAACGAGTCCAGTATAGGAGAAACTCGGCGCTTTTCATATTTAGAGAGTCTGAAAAACTTAGAAGACTCCAGATTGAACTTTTTCGTAAAGTTGTGTCTCCTAAGCCCGAAAAAGTATAAAATAATACCTAGGAGAACCGCTTGATCTTGCGACCAAGGATATTTTCATAGTTAGTGCCTTTGACCTGAAAAGTAAAAAGCGATCAAGGACACGTCGTTTTATTTCCAATATCGAATTTGAAACGACAAAAACCCGGCAATCTTTTCTTGTTTTTCGGTCAGAAAAGGGCTGTAAGAGGACCGTCTTTTAATTCGTTTTAACGAGTGTAAAAGAAACGCTCGGCAATATTTTCAGTTTTTAGGAGTCAGAAAAGGGCTTAAAAGATGACTCTGATGTTTGATTTGCGAAAAATGACAAGTTTCCCTGAAAATCCCTTTGTCCTGCACAAAAAGCGACACATTACTCATACCT
>APFE031396396.1:0-11020 GCA_000404065.3 Pinus taeda | reverse complement strand
AGCTTCAAATGTTTTTCTATCTCAGAATAGTCATCTTCGTCGGTACACGCTGATATGATCTTCTAAGTGACAAACAAAATTGTCACACTAAGAAGGGATCAGACCATCCTAGATTAATCATTTGTATAATATTCTGATCACTGGAATTTTGCAACGACTTGTCAGTATAAGACAAAATTTATTTTATGTCATTATTCTCTGAAACATCAACTTGTTGTTTTGGTCTGAATGGTCCTGATATGTAGCTTGGTTGAGTTGTCTACTCTCATGATTCGGATTTTGTTATGGGACTTTACTTTCCCTTATTAGGTGTGTGGAAATTTTTTGATTTACTTCAGGGGATGATGTTGTTGAGTTCGTTACCAAACCTTCATTTGGGATGTTTATCATATGAGCTGCAACATCTAAGCACGTCTTTTCTTCAACTTGCTTGTCTTCTTCTTAAGTTGTGACATTCATTGGATTGGTATTTGTTGTTTTGTCATCAACATGAATTCTTACATTTCATGCTTCCTTCTCGATAAATTGTTGTACCTTGTTTTCTAATGACTTCTTATCCTTCTTAAGTTTCTTAATTTGCGTCAATAATTTTTCACTATGGTTTTTAAGTCGAGAAACTTCTTCATTTTTGTCAACAATGATTTTGTCAATTTCATTTTGCATATTTTGTAATGCTTTTTTACCTTCTTAAGGAATTGCTTTTGAAATATCTTGTATGTCTTTTGGCATCACTGAATCTGGCTTCAAAGTAACATCTTGTAGCGTTATTTTTTTCCTTTTGTGGGAAAATGTCAAAATTTTTTTTTTGCATTTAGAATAAAGGACCCTAGAGTTTCTATCCAGGGTGAGCCAAAAACAATGTCACTATCGTCAAAAAATAAGGTTTTCACAGTGAATTGCGAGGAAAAAGTATAATCTCCAATACTTAGGTGTAGATTGCTTATGTTATATTGTTTGTCACATGTGTCAACAAAAATCGTTTCAACTATATTTGATTCAGGAAGCACCAATTGGTTAGCACATTTAGGACTAACATAATTACTTCTTTCAGTAGGACTGATAGAGATTATGATATCTCTTCTTGTGAGTGATCCTTTGATTTTAAATAGTGTGTCAACACATTTACTAAAGGTTTTAGGATATCTTCTCTCACTAGTTTCCATTTTGCGTTGATGTTTTTATGTAAACAATATGTCAACTTGAGCTCTTTTTTTTTTTTTTTTTAATTAATAAAATATCCTTATTTCTATATATATTTTCAAATATTCTCCTTATGTGGATGTTAAAAACTGAATAACTTTTTTTTAATTTAAAAAAATACTCTTTATATGTTTCCCTCCATATAGTATGTCTTTCTTTATATTAAAAGCCCTTTTCAAACAACTTCATTATCTCCCTATATATAATAGTTTCACTTTCTTTTATAAATTTTATTTTTTAATATTTAATACTGCGTTCTATATCTCTTATTTTATTAAAATTCCCTTTTCCTTTAATTCCACTATATAATCTTATATATATTTTGATATAATATAAAACTTTATAAGGTTTTTATAATTAAAACCTTACTACTTAATAAATATTTAGGTTCACGTATAATTTTTTTTTTCCTAGTTAAAAATTTGACTTCACAAATAGTTGTGTCTTTTTTATTGGGTGGTGACTTTTTGTAATGGTGTACTAATTATTTTGGAAATGGTGTACGAAACAGTTCTATTTGGAAGCAGGTTGGATAGACAGTGCAAGATAGAGATGGCAATTGGCGAATCTATGTCGGTCTCACGGTCTCGTTGTTGCTTGGTTGTCTGATGGTGAGAGTCTTGACAGTTATTGGTTGACAGAGGCGTAATATTGCTACGTAGAAATGGAGGGCAGTGGTGTGGATTGTATCCGGCAGGGTGTTTCAAGGTCTGGGGAATCGAGACAACAACAACACATAGTCTGGAGGGTTGGCAGTTTAGAGTGGAGAAGTGGCTACAGACAGGTCGAGCTCTGGTGGTTGTGTGGTTGGGAAATTTGAATGTGGTTCTTTGGCCTGCGAGAGTGGTGGCTATGTTCGCAACCAGGTACGTTGGCTTTTTCATATATATAACTTTAATTTTGTTTCAGATTTTTTTTATTTTTATGTTTATGTTTTTTTTGTAATATAATTATATTATATATATATATATTTTCTTGTTTGTTTGTTTTTTTTTTTATTTTTATTATATTAATTATTATTTATTTTGTTTTTTAATGGCCAAAGGCATGATTGGCGATATGGAGAAACTCCAATTGTAGCGAAATGCTTGAATTATGACAACAACAACGCTGATGACGATTGATGGCCAAGGGATGGTGACCAGAGAATGAGCTTTGTGCAGTAGTTAAGCGGCCAAAGGGTCGACTGTTCTAATACCAAATGAAGCGGGCAAAGTTTTCTCTACAGATTAATTATTCCAAAAGACTTGGAATATAAAGAGATCCACGGGGATACAAATAATATATATTAAATGTGTGAATAATAATGACTTACAATGAGAACGATAGGCTTGCTTATATATCAAGCGTCTCTTCATGGAGAGTCATGTCTCATTTAGACATGACTCTTCAACCTAATTACTAATTAACTAATCATTATTTGTGATTATTATCATTTACATTATTTTACATTATTTCCTATATATTTATTCATAACATTGCCTTCCTCCTCAAAAATCTTTGTCCTCAAAGCTTGTTAATGAAAAAGTCTTGATCTCTTTTTCGGCTTCGAATGTTTTTCTATCTTGGAACAGTCATCTTCGTTGATACAAGCTGATATGATCTTCTAAGTGACAAACAAAATTGTCACACTAAGAAGGGATCAGACCATCCTAGATTAATCATTTGTGTAATATTTTGATCACTGGAATTTTGTAACGACTTGTCAGTATAAGACATAATTGATTTTACGTTATTATTCTCTGAAACATCAATTTGTTGTTTTTGGTCTGAATGGTCTTGATACCTAACTTGGTTGAGTTGTCTACTCTCATGATTCGGATTTTGATATGGGACTTTACTTTCCCTTATTAGGTGTGTGGAATTTTTTTTATTTACTTCAGAGGATGTTGTTGTTGAGTTCGTTACCAAACCTTCATTTGGGGTGTTTATCATCTGAGCTGCAACATCCAAGCACGTCTTTTCTTCAACTTGCATGTCTTCTTCTTAAGTTGTGACATTCATTGGCTCGGTATTTGTTGTTTTGTCATCAATATGAATTCCTACATTTGATGCTTCCTTCTTGATAAATTGTTGTACCTTGTTTTCTAATGACTTCTTAGTTTTCTTAAGTTTCTTAATTTGTGTCAGTAATTTTTCACTATGGTTTTTAAGTCGAGAAACTTCTTCATTTTTGTCAACAATGATTTTGCCAATTTCATTTTGCATATTTGTAATGCGTTTTTACCTTCTTGAGGAATTACTTTTGAAATATCTTGTATGTCTTTTGGCGTCACTGAATCTGGCTTCGAAGTAACATCTTGTAGCATTATTTTTTTCCTTTTGTGGGAAAATGTCATTTTTTTTTTTTTTTGCATTTAGAATAAAGGACCCTAGAGTTTCCATCTAGGGTGAGCCGAAAACAATGTCACTATCGTCAAAAAATAAGGTTTTCACGGTGAATTGTGAGGAAAAAGTATAATCTCCAATACTTAGGTGTAGATTGCTTATGTCATATTGTTTGTTACATGTGTCAACAAAAATCGTTTCCACTATATTTGATTCAGGAATCACCAATTGGTTAGCACATTTGGGACTAACATAATTACTTCTTTCAGTAGGACTGATAGAGATTATGATATCTCTTTCTGTGAGTGATCCTTTGATTTTAAATAGTGTGTCAACACATTTACTAAAGGTTTTAGGAAATCTTCTCTCACTAGTTTCCATTTTGCGTTGATGTTTTTACGTAAACAATATGTCAACTTGCGCTCTTTTTTTTTTAATTATAAAATATCCCTTATTTCTATATATATTTTTCAAATATTCTCTTTTAATGTGGATCGTTAAAAACTTGAATACCTTTTTTTTAATTTAAAAAAAAATACTCCTTTATATTGTTTCTCTCCTTATATGTATGTCTTTCTTTATATTAAAAGCCCTTTTCAAACAACTTTATTATCTTATAATAATAATAGTTTTACTCTTTTTTCTTTATAATAATTTAATTTTTAATATTTTATACTGGCTCCTTTCTATATCTCTTATTTATTAAAATCCTTTTTCCTTTTAATCACTATATATGCTTATATATATTTTGATATAATATAAAACTTTATAAGGTTTTTATAATTAAAACCTTACTACTTAATAAATATTTAGCTTCACGTATAATTTTTTTTCCTAATTAAATATTTGACTTCACAAATAGTTGCGTCTTTTTTATTTGGTGGTGACTTTTTGTAATGGTGTACTAATTATTTTGGCAATGGTGTATGAAACAGTTCTATTTGGAAGGAGGTTGGACAAACAACGCAAGATAGAGATGGCAATTGACGAATCTATGTCGGTCTCATGGTCTCGTTGTTGCTTGATTGTCTGATGGTGAGAGTCCTGACAGTTATTGGTTGACATAGGCATAGGATTGCTATGCAGAAATGGAGGGCAGTGGTGTGGATTGTAGCCGACAGGCTATTTCAAGGTCTGGGGAATCGAGACAACAACAACACATAGTCTGGAGGGTTGGCGGTTTATAGTGGAGAAGTGGCTACAGACAGGTCGAGCTCTGGTGGCTGTGCGGTTGGGCAATTTGAATGTGGTTCTTTGGCTTGCGAAAGTGGTGACTATGTGCGCAACTAGGTACGCCCGATTTTTTATGTATATAACTTTAATTTTGTTTCAGATTTTTTTTTTTTTTTTCTTATGTTTATGTTTTTTTTTTGTAATGTTTATATATATATATATATATTTTTTTTTTTTTTTTGTTTTTTTTTTTATTTATTATATAATGATTTATTTATTTTGTTTTTTTTTAATGGCCAAAGGTATGATTGGGGATACGGAGAAACTCCAATTGTAACGAAATGCTTGAATTATGCAACAACAAGGTTGATGACGATTGATGGCCAAGGCCCAGTAACCAGAGAACGAGCTTTGTGCAGTAGTGAAGCGGCCAAAGCGTCAACTGCTCCGATACCAAATGAAGCGAACAAAGTTCCTTCTACAGATTAATTATTCCAAAAGACTTGGAATATAAAGAGATCCATGGGAATACAAATAATATATATTAAATGTGTGAATAATAATGACTTACAATGAGAACGAGAGGCTTGCTTATATATCGAGCAAGTGTCTCTTCATGGAGAGTCATGTCTCATTTAGAATTGACTGTTCAACCTAATTACTAATTAACTAATCATTATTTGTGATTATTATCATTTACATTATTTTACATTATTTCCTAAATATTTATTCATAACAAACAATAGATGAGCAAGTATACATAGAGAAACCCTTGAGATTCGAAGTTAAAGACAAAAATTCATATGTTTGCAGATTGAAGAAAGCATTATATGGCCTCAAGAAAGAACTAAGGGCATGGTATGCTAGAATGGATGCATACCTACAAAGAATAGGCTTCACAAAAATTTTTGTTGATTCAAATCTTTATATCAAGGTTGTAGATGGAGAACTTGTAATTGTTCTTCTATATGTAGATGATCTTCTCTTGATAGGTGTAGAAGGCTGAATTGAAGAATGTAAGAAGTTACTGGCAGCAGAATTTGACATGAAAGATCTCAAGCTGGTGCATTATTACTTGGGACTAGAAGTCTGGACAAGACCTAATGAAGTTTACTTAGGTCAAGGAAAGTACGTGATCGAGATACTGAAAACATTTGACATGATGGACTGCAAACCGATGACTAATCCGATGATCACTAACTTAAAGAGACTAAGAAATTCCAAATCTAGCCCTGTGGCTCCTTCCAAGTATAGGCAACTCATTGGCTCATTGATGTACTTAGTGAATACTCGACTAGACATATGTTTTGCAGTACAGGTTCTCAGTCAATTCCAAGTAGAGCCGAAGCATGATCATTGGGTGGTAGTGAAACATATTCTGAGATATTTGCAAGGAACCATCCACTACTGTCTAAAGAATGATCGAAGAAATGATGTCCAACTGATTGGATATACAGATTCTGATTGGGGAGGCAGTGAGCAAGATGGAAGGAGCACTATGGGAGGATGTTTCAGTT
Source organism: Pinus taeda (assembly GCA_000404065.3). Lineage (NCBI taxonomy): Eukaryota > Viridiplantae > Streptophyta > Pinopsida > Pinales > Pinaceae > Pinus > Pinus taeda. The sequence goes on along the minus strand of APFE031396396.1, from coordinate 4,802 downwards.
TGGGATCCTCCATGGTCTCATGGATGAGCAGAAATCAAGACACAATTGCTTTGAGTAGTGCTGAAGTTGAATATATTGCAACCTGTGAAGTAAGCAGAGAAGCAGTATGGTTGAGGAAGCTGTTATCCAACTTGTTTGAAGGACCGATGAACCCTACAATGATACTTTGTGATAACACCAGTTGTATACATTTGTATGAGGATCTAATGTTTCATGGAGAGACAAAGCATATAAACAACAAGTATCACTATATTCAAGAGCTAGTGCAAAATGGTATGTTGCAACTACAATATATCTCCATTGATGAGTAGGTAGCTGACATATTGACGAAATCACTTCTGAACAAGAAGCTTGTATACTTGAGAGACAAGCTTGTTTTGGTTGATATATCCTCCCTAATTGAGAGGGAGAGATAGACACTACATTATTGTCTTCACTTGGGAAGAAAGAATGGAGGATTGGGTAACCATCTGGCATTCTATACTCTTTGAGAATGTGGTGGGGAATTCAAGACAAGAGTATTCATGGATCGATATTCTTTGAGGATTAACTACCCAAGATAAGAATAGTCCAATGGAAGGTCATACTCTGTGAACACCCGGGTGGAGTATGTACCATGAGAGACAATGATTTTGGTGTTTATGAATCATTGGTCTCGCTAGCAATGTGCTCTAATAATGTGGATAAAGATGTTAGTCAAGGCCTTGCTATGTAACAACGCTGATGAATATGATGCTAGATAGATGGGTTACCAATCCGACTCTTTTTATGAGATCTCTTCAGATTGAGAATGACCATGTACCTCTTATGAATACCTCCCTAGTTAAGAGGGAGTGTTGAAAAATGTGTAACTAGGTTCGGTCTTCATAAGTATGAAATGTACTCTTGTAAGTGATAAAATGAAAATAAATAATTATTATTATTGGAGTACCGTTTCATGCTCAAGTTATTTTATTTTATAGGTCAAGCACCCATTGAGTGCTTCTAGGGTTTGGCCTAGGTGTAAAATTTATTTTCATATATTAAAGACCCTATGAGCACATTGTATCTTGTAAAGAAAAATTAATTTGTCTTTAAGTGTCGAAATACCTCCAAGATCAAGTCAACGTACATGAAGAGGCACATCCACCTTTAGAAGAGCCTATATAGAGAGAGGAACTCATCCTCCATTATACACATTCACTCATCTCATTCTTTATGTGAAGAAGAGGAAGAAAGAATTCAAAGAAGAGGGTACAAAGAAGAGGAAGCCAAAGAAGTCGAAGTGCTTGGGCTAGATCTATCTCTCTTGTGAAATTCAAAGGTAGGGTTTCTGTGCTGGGTCTATCTCTAGCTCGATCTTAAAGGAAAGAAAGAAGGAAAGGAAAGCAAGGGTCACTTAGGACACCTCATTGGCCCTAAGTCTCAAGGGAAGGCAAGCAAAGAAGAAGGGGAGGCTATTCGAGGGAGATCGAAGTCTCTAGGAGTAGTAGCAGCGGTTGCAGTAGTAGCCATGAGACAAACTTTCGGATCTACAATAGAAGGTCGAAGTCAGTGCAGTAGGAGGCCAAGTTGATCTTGATCTTGCAAGGTATTTGTCTAAGTCACTAGGTCATGATATTTGTCAATTGAAGAATCCATAAGAAGACAAGATATTTACGAGTTTTTCCCTCAAGAGGAGGGGTTTTGGCCCTAGCTTGAAGCCTATATACTATGTCAATGTTCTTATTGTTTTGGTAGTTTTTTGATGTATCACACACTGTAATAGTAAGGAATAAAGCTAATAAGTAAAAAGGTAACACAAATAGTTATCAAGTTAAGAGAGTTATTATTTAATTCCCTATTGAATTCTCAACAATGTGTCCATTGGGTCCGCATAGGGTTGGCCTCCTAGTCTTGTAGGTTTTAACCCCGAACAGAAATTACCTGCATACGAATTCTAAATCACAAGAAAAATAAAATGCGAGAGCATAACACATAAAACACATATACACAGAGATTTCCCACTGGATCTCAAAACCCAGACTACCAGCTTGATTTTTCATTATATTCCTTTCAATGTTACAATACATATTTATACATGCCGAAGCATCCAATACCATGGACCGAAAACCATCGCGTCCAAAATCATGGACCGAAAACCATAGGTAGGGTCGCCCAACCTAATATAGGGTCCAAAAAAAAATTTCTCTCGGGCGCTGCCCCGAACCTCGTAGAGGGGGGCTACCCGCCCCCCTCAAACCCCCTGGACAGGGGGGGCTGCCACCCCCTCTGTGACCCCCCCGCCACGTAATCGACGCAACGAAGGGGGGGCTCCGCCCCCCCTCTAACCCCCCAGTTCACTACGTAGGTTAGTCGTGGAAGGAATATAACACAACCCAACAATCTCCCACTTGTTGTTTTCTTTCCACAGGGGGCCACAGGGGAGCTTAGTCATTTTTCCAACCCTGAACCACCCATTGTTTCTCTACACCAAGAGAACTTCTCATAGCTCACAGATTTTGTCAATGCATCTGCAATATTATTCAAAGTGTCCACCTTTACCAGCAACACCTTTTTGTCTTCTATCATATCCCTCACAAAGTGATACTGAACATCAATGTGCTTTGTCTTTGAATGATAAGCAGGGTTCTTTGCCAAAAAATTGCACTTTGGCTGTCACAGTCTGTCCTTATAGCTCCCTGTACTAACCCCATACTTGAACACAATCTCTGCAACCAAACTGCTTCCTTGCTTGCATGAGTGGCTGCCATGTATTCTGCCTCTGTAGTTGATAGTGCCACTACAGATTGTTTCTTACTCATCCAACTGACTGCACCTCCAAATAGGTTAAACACATACCCACTTGTAGATCTTCTCTGATCCAGATCTCCAGCCTAGTCTGCATCAACAAAGCCATGGATATCCAACACTCTATCCAATCCTGGTCTTCCTTGGTAGCACAAACCATAATCACTAGTGCCACGCAAAGACCTAAAAACTCACTTCACTGCTGTCCAGTGCTCCTTCCCTGGTTTTGACATAAACTTGCTCAATACTCCCACTGCATGTGCAATGTCTGGTCTAGTACAGACCATGGCATACATCAAGCTACCGACTGCGCTTGCATATGGAACACGGGACATGTCCTCTTCCTCTTCTTGTGTCTTGGGACACTGTTCAGCAGATAACCTCACACCTACAGGAATAGGAACCTTCACCGGTTTACTATCCTGCATATTAAACCTCTGCAATATTGTCTCGACATACTTCCTCTGGTTTAACCAGAGCTTCCTCTTTGCCCGATCTCTTTTAATTTCCATGCCCAAAATATAGTTTGCAGCACCGAGATCTTTCATGTCGAATTTGGAGGACAATTGGGTCTTCAAATCCTGGATAATTTCTTTGTCATTTCCAACCAACAACATATCATCCACATACAAGACCAGATAAATAACACGGTCACCAATTATTTAAAATACACACAGTGATCTGCTTTGCTTCTGGTGAAGCCAAGTCCCCGTATAAATGTCTCAAATTTCTGATACCACATCCTTGGTGACTGTTTTAACCCATACAAGGACTTCTTTAACTTGCATACCATTTCTTCTTACCCTTCACCGCAAAGCCTTTCAGGTTTTTTCATGTAGATTTCCTCTTCCAGATCCCCCTGAAGAAATGTTGTCTTCACATCATCTGTTCTACCTCAAAATCAAAAGCAGCAGCAATAGATAAAAGTAATCTAATAGAAGTTACCTTGGCAACAGGAGAAAAAATATCACCAAAATCAATTCCCGACACCTGGGAATAACCTTTTGCTACCAACCGAGCTTTGTATTTCTCCACCTTCCCTTCTGCATTTGTCTTCTTCTTGAACACCCTTTGCTGCCAATGGGTTTCCTTCCAGCCGGCAACTCCACCAGATCCCAAGCCTCATTTTTGTGCAAAGATGCCATTTCATCAACCATGGCCTCTTTCCAGAGTTTTTCATCCTCTGAATCCACTGCTTCCTTCACAGTTTGATCATCATCAGTAACAGATAAAGAAAAGTTTGAACAGAAAGCAGATGGACTATACCTTTCTGGCTGCCTTCTTTCTCGAGCTGATCTTCTCACAGACGGAGTTTGTGGCTCTTCATCTTCTGATTTCTCCTTTGCTACAGAGTCTGATTCTTCCTCCTTTAGTTCAAACTCTATCTTCATAGGTTCCTTTGGTTGGACTTCATGTTTAATAACATTCACCTCTCTGAACACCACATCTCGGCTATACACAACCTTTCTTGTTACTCGGTTCCAAAGCTTATAACCCTTCAAACCATCCTTATACCCAATAAAGATGCACTTTTCAGATTTACTATCCAACTTGGTTCGTTTCTCCTTTGGAGCATGTACATATGCATCACATCCAAATACCCTCAGATGTGAAAGAGAGGGTTTCTTACCAGTCCATACTTCTGTGGAGTCTTATCCTCCAACGCTGATGAAGGTGACCTGTTGACCAAGTAACATGCAGTATCCACCGCCTCTGCCCAGAATTCCTGTCCTAACCCGGCACCACTGAGCATGCTTCTTGCCCTTTCCATCAACGTCTTGTTCATTCTTTCTGAGACTCCATTTTGCTGAGGTGTATATGGAGTAGTCTTCTGCCGTGCTATACCACACTTCTTACAGAATTCTTCAAATTCCTTGCCGCAAAATTCTCCACCATTATCTGTCCTCAACACCTTTATCTTCTTCTCTATCTGATTTTCCACTAGAGCCTTAAATTCTTTAAACCTATCAAAGACTTCAGATTTCTTCTTAAGGAAATATATCCATGTATTCCTTGAGAAGTCATCTATAAAT
>APFE031396389.1:36836-92369 GCA_000404065.3 Pinus taeda | reverse complement strand
CCACTATTGTTATTATTGTGCCCTTACATTATTATTGTTATGTAGGCTCTGATTATGTTATGACCCCTTAGACTCCTATATATAGAAAGGAGGTCTTTTCATTTGTATCATCCAATAATTGTTGATTTATGTAATGTAAAGGAGGCTTCCCCCTTGAAGAGGTTGAATTCTAAGGCGTTGATCTATCTTTTCTATCTTTTCTTGAGCTAGTTTCATAACACAAATGTAGCACTACAATGGTCCTCTACTATCACCTCTAATATGTTGTTCTCTAGGCTGTGATCCATGTCCCTTCTCCACTGCATTAAACCTCTTGTAAGGAACAACATTTTATTTCTCACCTGCATCTTGAAGTCTTCCCCACTTTGGTGGCCACTTCCCTTTAACTTTTTCATTCCCTCAGAAATCACACTTAAGCTCAAATTTACACTTTGAGTGCTCATAAAAATTCTTAAGTTTCCTGATGCCTTCCTCCAGTGACTGAGACTCATCAAACTCATTCTGGTGTCTATATCTTGTTGAAAACCCATTGATGAACCTATTGTCGTTGTGATAAACACCCTCCAAAATTTTGCGTACCCTCAAATTTTGGAGCCTACTTTGGATCTTATGATCAGTCGTTCCGTAGTAACTTCCTAGTGAGTTGATGCTTTTGAGCTCCATTCTTGGATTGGAAGTGTCAAAGTCACTTACTCACACATGCTTAGTCAGTAACAACTGCATGAGTGCATTCTTTTACGTAATAATGGACAAGCATAATATGTTCTATCAATATTGTTCATGTGCGATTTCCAATCCATGTCGACAGTTAGTGTGCACTGACAACGACAGTTTCTCACATTCTATTTACATTTGTACTTCCATTTTAGTGAGTTTTGCAAACCAACGCTTCTGTGCACCTTTGTTTTTATGAGTTTCATTTTCATTTTTTGTTGTTGTTGTCAATTTCATTTTCTTTCACTCTAATTAGTTTCGTTTTCATATTATCTTTTCTCTGGCATGGGTAACTTTCACTGTTGTTCACATATCACAAGAGTCATCACACTTTAGCAATTCTTGTCTTTTCGCATGTTAGTTGTCGCACAATGTATGTATGCTTGTTCTAGTGGTTTCAAGGGGTTATCTTGTGTGAATGAGTTGGTTTAACCATGTAAAAATCATTCACACTCATTCCCTAAGTTTTAAGCATTATCACACAAGTGTCGTCGCGGTCGTTGTAAAGTGTACCTTTAGTGTCGCGCTAGTCATGAAGTCATCACAAAGTTATCACATTAAGGGAACTGTGTTGTTAACAAGTTCTAGATGATCTATGTTGTTGTGTCATAAAGGTGTTCAAGTGTGTGACCACAGTCAAGTCATATCGTTGTACACATCAGTCTCTTCGGTCCCACACTTAGCCAATTTTTGGAAATTCCCCAATAACCTAGCATCATTCGACCTTCCTCAACTGTGCATTGTGTAGTTCCAACCCTCAAGTTGCATCCTTGTCCCTTGACACTACACAATGTGTAGTTCTTTCTTTCCAAGACTGTGCACTGCGCAGTTCCAGTGCTCAAGCCCGACCTTTGGCTCCCAGAATTATGCAATCCAACCCTCCAGCTTGGACCCAACTGCACACTGCACAATCTATGATCTCAAGCTCAAACGCTGAGCTCTTGAACTGCATAATTGTCAAATCAACAGGCATTCTTTGCCCCCCAAAATTGCACGGTTGGCTGAAATAGTGAAAAATACCTTCAACCTAGCTCAATGCCTCCCAAAACTTCACAATTTTTCTCTCCTTCCCAATCAATACCACACATTGAACAGTCTTAAGGCTCAAACCTCAGCCCTAATCTCTTGAACTATGCAATTGTGAATTCACTCAAGCTACTTTGTCCTCCAAAACTACACAATAGGTTGATCCATTGCCCATCCCCTCAGCCTATCACATTGGGCTCCCATATTGTGTATTTTTTTTACTCAATCCAACATGAAATGCCAATTGTGTAGTCTCAAGGCTCAAGCTTCACATCTAACTGCCTGAGTTGCGCAATTGCGCAGTTACTGAGCATCTTTCCTAACTTATCACCCAATTTCGTCTCATTCAGTGGATCAATATGAACCATCTTAGACTAGGGGTTTATCAGACTAATGTCGTCTTTTCATGAGTGGATTGTAGATGCAGGTACTCTATCATGTTGTGGCAAGATTATGAAGGAGACAGAGAATTAGGACATGATAGAAGACACATGTGGATTTGAAGAGATAATATTATCATCATGCGAGAAGATGAAGGAACATAAAACAATAACAGAAGATCAAGATCAAGATCACATCAAAAACTCTTCATCTTAAAGTCATAAGGAGGATGAAGAAGAAGAACATCTACCAACTTTTCAAGAAGACACAAAGAAAGAAGCAGCAGGAAGGTCAAGTTGGAACTGTCACATCATCATACAATCCATGCCTTCAATTTCATGTCATGTCCTTTCACAAGTCATCATATACCACATCATTATTGTGGATTATGCAATTACCTATTCAAAATGTATAGTAAAGTAGAAGCCCAAAGGACACTTTCAGAATATCAAGAGTCATGTAAAGTCAGTCATAGGAATTCAAACAGTCATGAGGGTATTCAAAGAGTCACAAGGAAGGTGAATCATCACCTCTTGGTTATATATACACCCTTATTGTGTTAGCAAGGGAACTTTCACCTTGGCTCCTCCCGTAAGGCATTAAAGAGACAAATGAGATATTTTGAGGAGCAAGGAGTGGCTCCAACACTCCACTATTGGAGCTAGTGATGTTCATTGTATACATGTGTCTTGAAACTTTTACTTAATAACATAAGCCTTCGAGGCCAACACATTCCTCATGCATGGATTACGAATATTCATAAGGATATTTTGTTGATGTTTGTATTTCATGTTTGCGTGCATTTGTGATAAAGTAGTTGAACTATTTCGGTCATTTTAATGCTTATCTTATTGAGAATGTGTTGTAATGGTTTTTATTTTTGTCCAATCCTTGTGGATTACTTCACAAGATACTAGACAAATCTTTCTCATCGATTGGTTGTAATGACCGTCGCATTTTTTGTGGACTATTCCACTAGATGTTAGACGGATCCTTCTTGATTGTGTGTGTCTCTTCTAGAGTGGTACTATTACCTCTCTCTTAGAGGCTCACTTTACTCTTTCCCTCCACAATAGAAGAACTTTGACACAATACAACCAAACACTCACCAAGCACACCTTCTTGCTTTTCGAAAGTACCATTACACTCCTTTCTCTTGTTGGCAATTAAAGTTAAGGAAAATCTATAAGAATACATGGAAATTGGTTGATACTCTGGATGGGGCTCCTATTCCAAACAGTGTGAGCTCTAATTGAGACTTCATATTACGGAGGCGCCTTGGTTGATGGATTTCCAACACCATAAACAATGGCGCTAGAAGGAGGGTTAGATGAAAAGTTGTGCCCGTTGAGTCTGTTTTGAACCTCTTATCTCAAATGGATCATCCACAAATTTTACTCTTGGGGTGTTTCTCTAATTTATCCATTTATCAATTTTCAATCCTTGATGAGCCTCTCTATCACCTGTCTTGGTTAAAAATTGATGGTGAGGATTGAACATCCATAATCGTGCACATTTCGGATTTTCTTAAATCTTGTGAATCTTACAAAATTGATGATGAAGAGTTTGCTTGTATGATTTTATTCCTCGCCCTTGAAGGTCATGTTAATCAATGGTTCCATACCTTACCACCCACCTCTATCCATTCTTTCCGTCATTTCCTCGAGGATCTTTATCGATCCTTTGATTTCTATGATTACCAAAACGTTTATAAAATAATCAATCAGTTAAGAATGAAGCCCGACGAATCAGTTGAGGATTTCTCTAATCGATTCCTTCACCTTTGTTATGAATTTCATGAAGAATATGTGGATTGGGATTTCTTTAAACAAAAGTTTCAACATTTGGTTCATGTTTCTTTTCACGGTGAACCTAAACCCCCTGATGTTTCTACTTCCCCAACTCTTGTGAATCATTAGACACATCTAATTTTAGAGGAGGAATTTACTGCTCCTTTTGTTCTTTGTCCTCCTCCTTTTCCAGTTCCGATGAGGGTGTCTCTGTGCAATGATAATAAAGTTGAGAAATCTACAAATCAAATTCCCAATCCATCTTCTCATTCTTCTTCCACTTGTCATTACTCAAATTCAATGGAGGAAATCCCAGAATGGCTCATGAAGCCCATGGTGAAGACTAACTCATCCATTCCATAAGATCATGTTACTACTCATAACTCCAGTCTCAAATATTATTTGGATTTTTGTTATCCTCTATCATCTACATGCCATGACTCTTTGTACCACAATCTGCCCGATCAACCTACTCTACCAATGCGTTTTCACACTCTCAATTTTTGAGTTGTTGGTTTAAATTGTGATTAGATACAAGGCAAGCACATTACACAATTAGAGAAACAGGAAGGTGAATATGCTTTCAATATTTCTTCTCTTTTCCAAAATTCTCCATGTGAATATGATGCGCTTCCATTCTTGGATGATTTTCAATTTTCTAGTCTCGATAGTGAATCAAATGTAATCAATTCTTTCAATCAATCCATAGCCTTGGGCAAACATCATTGTGATGATGACGACTTTGTTGATGTATGCGATCAAGAATTCCTAGGTGCATCATTTGATATATCGGTTTCTTACGAAGACGTTACTTTAGATATAAAATCTGATTCGTTCAAAGAAGATGTGCTTATTGAAACTTCCTCTTCATCTCACTATCCCTCCATTGGCGATGAATCTAATCATGACAAAGATACCCCATGCTCTTCGAGTCCTTCATCTGATGGTTTAACCTCTCATTTGGCATAAGGTGGTGGGATTATCCATGATGCAAATGAAAACAATCAAATCATTGAGTAATCTTCCCATCCCTCATCATCTCTTCTCTTGCATGAAGACAACTCTTCAAATCAGCGCGCTCACAAAATTTCCCCGATTCATTCATCTTTGAATTTGTGATCAAGAGAATATTTCAACTTGAGTAATCTAGTTGATGAAGTTGAACAATCCGGTAAAATCAGTGACAGAGATAGCTTCCATCCGGTGATTAGTGGCCTTATTGAAAGTAGTGGTAGCATTTATCCTCAAACCATGCATAATCTAGTTCAATCTTCAAAATGTGATTTTACAATCCAGGAAAGTTTCGAGACTTTCCAGAGAATTGAGGCACTTCATCTTTCATTGATGATTATGTCAATATCTTTTGAATCTAGTAAGCGCCCCCCAAACTAAGTCAAATATGGTTTCTCTCACACAATATTCCTTTTCTTTGCATGGTTTCAGTCAATGTAAATCTCTTTCTAAATGATGTTTGGTATTTCATATATAACCTTTCAAACTTTCGAAATTTGGTTTTTGATCGGATTAAAGAATATTCTTCATTTGATTCATCTTCATGCAAATCTCTCACATCAAACTCGGGTTTGGAATGTGTATCTCTCATAGAGTCATCGAATTGTGAATATGATAATTTCAAAAACTATCTTTGGCCTAAGGAATCATTCCTACCATATCCATTTCTTAGTAATTAGCTATTGGTTTTCCTTGCGAATGTTTTATTGCAAATATTTTCCTTCATCGCACCTGAAATCCTCTCGAATGATAATGAATGCACGAATTATTGCGCAAATCAAATCCTTCTCAGCTCACTATGTCCTGACTGGTCTCGTGTGTTTGTTGTGTTGGCATCCCTTTTAAACTCTTTCGATGAATACAAGTTTGTGCAGTTCAACACCAGTTCCAGGAAAATGATTTGTCACATTTTCCCTGTCAGGAAGTTGGTTCGATTATTCATAACATCCGCGGAGCTGTTCAAATTGATTTATCTTTGTGAATTACAAATTGGTAATATGATGCTTTAACCATCCCATCTGATCATGATTCTGTCTCTGATGACTATCATTCAAATTATTATTTTACCATCAACACATCCAATGACAGTTGCTCTACATCCTTTGATCTTTATGATATTGGTCAAGTAGTTGAGGCACTTCAACCATTGTTGTTGGTTACGTCAGTTCCTCACTGTCTCGAAATTATTTATGAATATGATCAAATCTATTTCCCTAACAATATTCTCATCGTAATCCCATGCCTCTAATTGAAAATTCATCTTTTCAAATGTTTTGGGGTTTTCAAGAGGATTATCATGAATTTTATGATCCAACCATTGAATGGTTGGAATAGTCTTACCTGGCAAGCCCCATCGCAAATAACAAGTTTCGATCTTACGCTTGCTAAGGAGCTCGGTGCAAATGGAGACACATTTGCAAGAAGATTCAAAGGTTTGTTGAACGATGGCTCTCATAAAAAATGTAAGAATATAAACTGGTTAGAAGTAGTGTTTATGGCCTATCTTTCTACTCAGAGGAAAGACCTTCATTTTTTTGTGCAAGCTATTCAAGTTCTTATCTTTTCTATTGCACAATTTTTTATATTTGTTGTAATTGATTGCATCTCTGTGATTGAAGGTCGGGAACAATTATGGTGGCTACATTGGAAATTCCATTATACGTGACCCCAAACTTCTAGATGGTTAGATTAGGAGTAGGTCTAGTTGGATTTTAGTTTACCTATACATTCATCCTACATTTGTTTCCTGCAGTTTGTGTATGTTTTCTAGTTTTGGTTTCACATCATGTTTGGTTTAGCCACTTTTTATCTTATCTTCTGGTTTTGTTTTCTTATTGTGTGTTTTGTTTCCTTTCGTTTTATCATACCTTGCATGAATATGCCATTGTTGGCTCAAAAGGGAATGTGGAAAAATAGAAAAGGACTTTGTGACACTGCAACATTTGCCTAATTCTATGTCATTCTTCCTTGCCTTGGTTACATCTTTGGTTAGTGATGTTCCGATGGAAAATATGATCCTTTCATTAAGAAATCCTTGTGTCAAACCATGATCTCCATGTATATTCTAGAAACCTCATGCCTAGACTCAGATCTTTATGTCTCAGTGTTTTCAGGTTGATCCAATCAAGTTACAGAGAAGGACAAGGGGAAAATCTAAATGAGCAAACCAATATCAGAGGTCTTATATATGCTTCTCTAGAGGGACAAAATCTCCTGCTTTCAATAAGTTGGGATCCCTCTTCTGCCCATGAAATAAATAAGTGTCGATGCACAGTCATATGAATAAATAAATAAATGTGAAAGAAGAGAAAGACTTCCTGCATAGAGAGGTGAAGCAAGCAGCTCTGTTGGGGTACTGTCTAGGCTCATTGGCAGCGAAGCAATGTTTGTGTTCCTAAAGTGACTCCATTGGGGTATTGTCTAGGCTTGCTGGCAACAGAGCAACACTTTAGATGAAAAAATATACTCTGAAAATCTAAAGCTTGTGAACTTCATTACCCTATCCTGATTCGAAACATTGTATGATCATTGGTCTTATGTGTTTGTCTAACCGAGTAAAGGAATGAAGGGGACTATGTTTACACACGGGGTAAGTGGGGAATCCATGGTAATCTGAACGATGAATCAATACATCCTAAGAACTAGACCTTGCACGAAATAATTGACCAAGGTAGAGAACTTGGATTTCTATTAGTGTGTCGCCAAGTGTTGTATTTGCAACAAACACCCTCCAAAGTTTTGCGTACCCTTGAATTTTGGAGCCTACTGTGGATCTTGTGATCAAACGTTCCATAATCACTTCTTGGTTAGCAGATGCTTTTGAACTCCCTTCTTGGATTGGAAGTGTCGAAGTCACTTTCTCACACGTGCCCATTCTATAACAAGGGCATGAGAAAATTCTTTTATGCAAGCTTGGAAAATCATAACACGTTCCATCAATGCGATATCCAATCCATGTTGACAGTCAATGCACACTGACAATGACAATTTCTCACTTTCTAGTTGCGTTTGTACTTCCATTTCAGTGATTTTTGCAATTTTTCGCTTTCACACACCTTTGTTTTCGTGAGTTTTATTTTCATGTTTTTGGCTATCGCTTTCACTTGTCACTTTAGTAATGTCATTTTGATGTTATCTTTTCTCTGGCATGTGTTACTTTCATTGTCGTTCACATATCACAAGATTCGTTCACACTTTAGCAATTGTTGTCTTTTCACATGTTAGTTGTCGCACAATGTATGTATGCTTGCTCTGGTGATTTCAAGGGGTTATCTTTGTTTGAATGAGTTTGTCTAACTATGTAAACATTAGTCACACTCATTCCCAAAGTTTAAAGTAGTGTCGTCACGGTCATTGCAAAGTGTACATGTAGTGTCGCACTTGTTGTCAAGTCATCTGCAAAGTTTTCGCATTGAGGGAAATGTGTTGTTAACGTGTTCCGAATGATCTATGTTGTTGCATCGTCAAATTGTTTCAAGTGTGTGATCATGGTCAAGTCGCATCATTGTTCACATCAATCTCTTCAGTTTCACACTTAGCCAAATTTCCGAAATTCCCTAGCAACCTAGTCTCATCTGGCCTTCCTCAAATGCACACTATGTAGTTCCAACCCTCAAGTTGCATCCTTGTCCCTTAACACTATCCAATGTGCAATTCCTACTTCCCATGACTCTGCACTGCGTAGTTCTAGAGCTCAGCCCGACCTATGGCTCCCAGAATTATGCAATCCAACCCTCCAACCTGGCCCCAAATACGCACTACACAATCTCTGAGCTCAAGTTCAAACCTTGAGCTATTGAACTGTACAACCACCAGGCCTTTTTTTCCTCCCAAAACTACACATTTGGTTGAAACAATGAAAATTTCCTTCAGCCTGGCTCACTGCTTCCCAAAATTGCGCAATTTTTCTCTCCTGCCCAGTCAGTACTGCGCATTGTGCAATCTCAAGGCTCAAGCCTCATCCTTGAGCTCTTGAACTATGCAATTGCACAATCCCCTGGGATCCTTTGTCCTCTAGAAATATGCAATAGGATGATCCAGTGCCCATCCCCTCAACCTGTCACACTAAGCTCCCATATTATGCATTTTCCTTCCTCAGTTCAACTTGAACTATAAATTTTGTAGTCTCAAGGCTCGAGCTTCACCCCCAACTGCCTGAGTTGTGTAATTGTGCATTTACTGAGCCTCTTTCCCAACCTGTCACCCGGTTCTGGCTCAGTTAGTGGATCAATATGCACCATCTTAGACTAGGGGTTTATCGGACTGATGTCGTCTTGTCATGAGTGGATTGTATATGCAAATACTCTACCATGCTATGGCAAGATGATGAAGAAGGAGATGGAGAAGGAGGACATGCTATAAGACACATGTCAATCTGAAGAGATAAGATGATAATCAGGTGAGAAGATGAAGGAACATAGAACTATAATAGAAGATCAAGATCAATATCACATGGAAGACTCATTGTCTTCAAGTCATAAGGAGGAGGAGGAAGAAGAACATGCACCATCTTTTCAAGAAGATACAAAGAAACAAGCAGTAAGAAGGATAACTTTGCACTATAAAATCATCATGCATTCCATGACATCAGTTCCATTTCATGTCCTATCACAAGTCATCATATGCCACATCATTATTGTGGATTATGCAATTACCTATTCAAAATGTATTGTAAAGTGGAAGTCCAAAGGACACATTCAGAATATGAAGAGTCATGTAAAGTCGAAAAGTCATAAGAAGTCAAACGATCATGAGGGTAGTCAAAGAGTCACAAGGAAGGTGAAGCATCACCTCTTGGTTATATATACACCCTCATTGTATGAGCAAGGGACTTTTCACCTTGGCTCCTCTAGCAAGGAATTAGAGAGACATATCAGTTCTTTTGAGGAGCAAGGAGTGGCTCTCAAGCTCCACTATGGAGCTAGTGATGTTCATTGTATACATGTGTCTTGGAATTTTTACTTAATAATAGAAGCCTTCAAGCCCAACACGTTCTTCATGCATGGATTATGAATATTTGTAAGACTATTCTGCGAATGTTTGTATTTCATGTTTTCTTCCATTTGTGCTAAAGTAGTTGAACTATTTTGGTCATTTTAGTGCTCATCTTATTGAGAATGTGTTGTAATGGTTGTTATTGCTGTCCCATCCTTGTGGACTCTTCTGTAGGATACTAGATAGATATTTCTCATTGATTGGTTGTAATGACTGTCACATATTTTGTGGACTATTCTGCTAGATATTAGATAGATCCTTCTTAATTATGTGTGTCTCTTCTAGGGTGGTACTATTACCTCTCTCTTAGAGGCTCACTTTACTCTTTCCCTCCGCAGTGGAAGAACTTTAACACAATGACAATCGATCACTCACCAATCACACCTTCTTGCTTTTCAAAAGTATCGTTGCACTCCTCTCTCTTGCTAACCGTTAGAGCTAAGGCAAATATATAAGAATACATCCCAACTAGGCTGATGCTTTGGATGGGGCTCCTATTCCAAACAATGTGAGGTCTAACTGGGACTTCACATTGGGGAGACCCCTTGGTTGACAGATTTCTAGCACCGTCAATAGAACCTTTGAATATTTTCTTTCTCATCCTTGAGGTGAGGCACATACCTCAACATCTCCAGAAACATGCTAGTATATTCATCATCTGTCATGGAACCCATCTATAGCTCATAAAACTACTTAGCTTCGTCATCATAATACCTTTTAGTTAGGTACTTCTTCTTAAAAATTCTATCAAACTCATCCTAAATCAATTCTTCTTCTTGAATTCCTTTGACATTGTTCACATCTTCCCACCAGATATTTTCTTTCCTTTAAGAGTGAAGGTAGCTATTTTAGATTTCATGATCTTTGAATAATTATGCAATCTAAAGGATTTCTCCATCCCAAGCAACCACGCCTTTGTGTCTTTTGACTTCTTCATCTCTCCATCAAATGTAGGAGTCTTGAATTTCTTGAACTCCTCTAGAAAGTACTCACTCCTCCTATAAGGATGATGGCAGTGATGATGATGATGATGTTTCCTGGATGAGGAACTATAATGAAACCCATATATACCGATCCTCCTGTCAGGAGTACCCAATGGTTTTCCACCTCTAACTGTGTCCCCACTATCCAACCTATATTATGACTGAGACTTGCTACCATATGCCCCATTAGTCTTCTCTTCTTGTACTTGGCTAGTCCTTTGTTATGCTTATCTCTGTAAGTCTGAAAAATTTTGAAGGGTGACTTCATGGACCTCTAACTTCTTTTCCTAAGCCCTTGCAAGTCTTTCCTAGGCCTCAACCAACCTATGATTGTTTTCCTTGAAACTTCTGATCCTTGCCCTCAAAAGCCTTAATGTGTTTTCTATATCACGATAGTATTCATCTCCTTACTTCCCAACTGATCTGTAGGGAGAGTCACGTGACCTGTAGTCCACCATTTTACGTGTCATATTTGATTCTCTTATTCCTGAAAGCATTCCATGTCAAATAAACCAAATAGATACCATAATCAAAATTGTACCTCAATGACGTTCAGGGGAGGCTTATCTTATCAGCAAAATTAGTCCAAATTAGCACAATACATGTATAATCATAATCATAACAATATACCAACATCATGCATGACAATACCAACTACATATGATGAACCCATACATGAAAACCATAATTATGAAAATGCATGCATAACAACTTGCATCTATCCCATCCAATCCAAGCATTTGAACCATGCTTTGATACCACCATGTGGTATCAGATATTACCCAAAGAGAAATGAAACCCTCTTTGATACCACCTTGTAATTCCACCTCCCACATGTACCCACTTTCACCAGCCAGCTGGGGTAAACATGAGTGAAGGGCTACTATGACATGGATCAACTCCCTAAGTATAGTTAAGGAAGTGGAATCAACCAACCAAGACTTTACTGACCTTCCTCGGGAGCTACAGGACCTCCAGGAGCTAATCCACCACTCCAAGTGCCCAAACCCTGAGCCAACTTGACCTTTTTGTGATGTGGACTCCCATTCACTTGCATAACAAGGCAAGCCAACTATTATAAGTCTCTATTCACATGTATGCCTTCCTCCTAGCGACTGCAATCTAAATTAACCAATTTTGTGCATGTGACCTAGAGATTTGAGCCACTTTTTTAAGGATACAATCTAGAACTCTGCCCAATAGTTGATAAAACTTTCAAAAATGATAAATGACACAACGAAAAATCATTTAACACAAAAATTAGACAAGGACCTGACCTAACTAGGTCTAACCATGACAGTCATTCTGTCAAACACATAGTGAACATGAAATCTCCAAGTCATGAATGCATATTTGAACAAAGAGATATGAAACTTATCTTAAAATCATCAAGAAGGTCTAGTGCCCTCTCACAATAACTTCAATAACATATATTAGGTCATGAATTCAATAACAATTCATTTATAAACAAACATGATAAGAGCCATGACTAGAATCTATCATAAAACCATGCTTATAACCAGCATATAACTAGATAAATAACAATGATAGAATAGCCACCAAGGCCGCATTATAAAAAGTACATGTACTCATAAAATACAAGAGGAACTTAGCTCTTAGTAACATATGTAGAATCCAACCAAGTCAGGGACTCCCACGTACCACTCAACCATAGATTGCGTTGAACCAAATCTTTCTTTCAGCCAATCACCCCCATACCATTTTCCAAGCATTAATATGGGATCTCATTAGATAAACCAATCCATAAAATACCAAGGGAATCCATAGGTTAAACCACCTCCACCCTCACACTACCGTGATCTCACCTAAACCAGTCCCGAGATCACAAAACCAAACCAAGCTTTGATTCCTAGAATTCCTTCAACATCGCTTGAGAATTTTTCCTCTCTCCACCCACCTATTAAGGGCTTCCTGGAAAATACCATCTCCACCCCCAACCCTTGGTATTTTCTTAATACCACCTCACATGGATCCAAAACCTTTTGGAAATCCAAAGCTCAACCAAGAATGAATCCCATCACACCATAGTTAACTGGAAATGGCAAGGCGAGGCTGAAACCACTTTCAAACTCGGAAAACCCATGTTAATGACAAAAAATGAACCAAATACACACATGCATGTACCATGCATTCCAAATCCATCTAGGAAAATCATACATGTAACTCGATACCTGCAATTAATCCCATTGTAGCTTCTTGATTCAACTCTTCCTTACTTGAACTTTACTTTCATTTGCTTTCTTGTACTTCATTTGCTTTCCTTTTCCTTAATTTGATTATTTGCTTGCTTTCTCCTCTTGGTGCTTTACTCCTCTCTGAAACCAAATCCAAAGCCAACTGAAGAAAAAAAAAACAAAAAACAAAAACAAAACAAACAAATAAACAAACAAACAAACAAAAAAACAAAAAAAGGACCCAAATTGATGTTCTTGATGCCTTTTTATTATTTTTGCCTCTAATTTCTTCATTTTTCCTCCATTTTCCTTAAATTTCCTCCTCACATGCAACCTATGACATTTCACCTCCCTTTTCTTCTAATTTTCTTTATTTTTATAAATAAAGTGCTTGTAATTCATTTTTGCCTTTTCAAAGCCTTGGCCAATGCCTTTTCAATTTCCCCTTAGCCATAATAAACAACAAGTGATGCTCACTAGAATACTTTTCCTAACATTCAGCTTGGAATACATGTCCCATGACCTTAGTCTTATTTTTCCTCTATTAACTTTATTGCATGAACTTTTAACCTGGGGTTGCTACAATTATTGTCTAATTATTGTTGTGTACTATATATTTTTAGACATCAACATATTCATTGGGGACATGCCTCCTCCCCCATCGGAGGGATCAAATGAGGAGATGGGTGAGGCCCAAGAGGGTGAGGCACATCCTCAAATGCAGAGGGGCATGGGCATCCAAGCCCATAGGGTTGGTCTCCTATATAGGATGGACTATTGTGATCGATTATCTAGACTATTGGTTGAGGAGGGAGTCTGCCCTAGGAGGGCTCGAGACATCAAATCAGATCCTAGGCTCCTGGATCTCTTCAAGGTCTGTCTGCACAATACAATGACTCTTCTGCATCATATCATCAGATCTACCAGGTTACTAGCAGCAACGAGGGATGTAGGGCATGTAGCAGATACGTCACATGAGTCTTCACGTAGTGCTAGCCCATCGAATCATGATGATGAGGGTGGTGATCATGCTTCTAGTAGTACTACCCCATTGGATCATGTTCAAGGTGTCAATGATCCTTCTAGTAGTACTCCATCTCCTCATCATTCACCTCATGATGATCACTGAGTATTGGCGGCGGTGCCTTATGTTTATCCTGAGAGAGCAAAGAAGCCACCTTCTCCTCCACTTGATAGTTCAATTGTTGAGGCAGTCCTTGACCAGACTACAAACCAGGTTGTCACTACTACGTCTGCTGTATCATATATTCAATAGAATTTATCTGACTTGATACATTTGTTTGACTTGTTTGTGTGTGCATATATCTCTCTCTCTCTATATATATATATATATCTGCATTCTATTTTTTCTTGTTTATGTTCTTAATTTATATGTTGGTGTTGATGTGTATATTGTTAGGTCATGTTAGATATGTTCATTTAATGTGCTTGCAGATAGACGTGTCTGTGATAATAGTTATTTGATATAAGATGTATATTAATTTGAGGATGTGTGTGTTGATGATGTTAGATTACAATGCTTGTGTTTTATTAGATGTGGTCATGATGATGATGCCCTGTTAGATTATTAGATTTCTGTGCTAGCTAATGGCGTTTATATGTGCTAGAGGTGTATATAATTAGATGATGGTAGTGAATTAAATGTTTATCTTAGATGATATTTATATTTGTTAGATGGTTATCATCATTACGTTTATTTTTATGAAATAATATTTATTATAGATTATGTATTGGTGAACTGATATCAAAATTTTATATATGAAATTACATGCAAAACGACTTACTTTAAAAAAATGCAATTACAAAGTTTAGCATGGTTGAAACTATAATTGCAAAATTGCAATAAATGTTTTTTTGTTGCTTAGATAGTTCATTCATATTCATTTTAACCTAATTAGTAAAGCATTTCAATACTCAAAAGGAAAAAATAATTAAAGGTAAAATATTTTATTTAGTTCTTAATAAGATGAAAACGTGTAACTCATTCAATTTTTAATGTAAAATATTAATAATAATCAATTATTCAAAAATACAATTTAAACAATGAAAAATTATACTATGGTCAATTTATATATAGAGATAGAAAACCACTATAGGTTCATCTTATTCACATATTTATCAATCACTAAAAGAGATTAAATCTTTTGACATCTACATCATTTTGGTACTATTTTGGTTCTTTATTTGTTATTGTAGTTTAAATTTATCTTATTTTTAATAATAAGTATGAGTCAAATAATACAAAAAGCATACTATATTAGGATTTAATTTTTTAAAAATAATATATTTGATTATTTCTTAATGAACAACTAAAGAAATATTATTTTTTCCACATACGTGTCATGAGGTAGTCACTAAAGTTCATGTTTTCACATTTCTCCTAGCTAATACTACATCATGTTCACAATGATAAAGACATGTCTACTTTAAAGAATTTACTTATAAATAAATAAAAATAGGTATTTATTTTACATAATCTAAATAGGAAAGAAAATGTATCATCAAGTCTATTAGAAAGTCAAACAAATGCCTCTTAATCACCATCACATTATTTATCATTTAATTATTAGGCATAAAATATTTATTAATTTAACTTTTATTAATAACTATCACTGACAAGAAAAGTCAAAAGTCTGCCATTATCCATGAAAAAAAAATTAAAATCTTTCATGCATCCATGTAAGCCCATTTGTTTCTCTTATGGTCCATAAAAAGATGTAATCAACATTTTATACATGCATAAGACCTCCTTTTAGTTTACATAATGTTGCCAGAATTGGAATTTAAATATAGTAGACATGACTTTACCTCTCAAGTCAAGAATTTAATCTTACATATTAATACATGATTTTTTCATTGTTAAAGTCCTCATAGATTTATCACTACATGATTTATATTGATTTTGAAATAAACAAGAATAAAAAACATGTGAACTGATTAATAAACCAATAAGTATCTAAATCTAGAATAAATCTTCATTGTTGTTTCCAAATTCCCTATTTTCTCATTTTGGTTATATTTTTCTCATTTTCTTATTTGAGAAGGATTGCTACCTTGAATCTTTATTATCATAGATATTGTACATTGTGTTTTAAATTGCATTTATATTTATGGGGATATGTTGCATAGTGAAAATAAGGGAGGTTATTTTGTTATTTTGAAAAACTTTGACGATGGTTGCAGTAGGCCTTTTAGTACACATATATAACATACATATGATTTTCCTTCTCCATTTTCTATCACTTTATAAGTTATTTTAGATTTATACTCACAGTGTAATTTGAGAAATGAGATAATATGAGTATATTTAAATTGATATCTTAATAAAATATAATTTTAAATTGATAATTCATCCTTAGAATTACAATATTTTGATCCATTTTGATGCTATACAAAGCTTATAGAAGAAGTCTACTATAAATTAGATTTAAACACATTAAACAAACATGTTAAAATTTTAATTTTTAAATTATAAATTACACAATTGGAAATACTTAATTGTAAGTGTAAAAATGTTTCCACTACAAAAAAACGTAATATTTATTATCATAGATATTGTGCACCATGTTTTAAATCGCATTTATATTTATGGGGATATGTTGCATAGTGAAAATAAGGGAGGTTATTTTACTATATTGAAAAACTTTGACGATGGTTGTAGCAGGCCTTTTAGTACACATGTATATCATAGATATGATTTTCCTTCTTTGTTTTATATCACTTTGTAAGTTATTTTAGATTGATACTCACAGTGTCATTTGAGAAACGAGATAATTTGAATATATTTAGATTGATATCTTAATAAAATATAACTATAAATTGATAACTCATGCTTAGAATTACAATATTTGATCCATCTTGATGTCTATCCAAAGCCTATAGAATAAGTCTACTATAAATTAGATTTAAACACATTAAAAAAATATGTTAAAATTTTAATTTTTAAATTAAATTACACAATTGAAAATACTTAATTGTAAGTGTAAAAATGTTTCCACTGCAAAAACCATGTAATCTTTATTATCATAGATATTGTACACCATGTTTTAAATTGCATTTATATTTACGGGGATATGTTGCGTAGTGAAAATAAGGGAGGTTATTTTACTATATTGAAAAACTTTGACGATGGTTGTAGTAGGCCTTTTAGTACACATGTATAACATAGATATGATATTCCTTCTCCATTTTCTATCGCTTTGTAAGTTATTTTAGATTGATACTCAGTATCATTTGAGAAAGGAGTTAATATGAGTATTTTTAGGTTGATATCTTAATAAAATATTATTATAAATTGATAACTCATGCTTAGAATTACAATTTTTTGATATGTCCTGATGTTTATCCAAAGCCTATAGAAGAAGTCTACTATAAATTAGATTTAAACACGTTAAACAAATATGTTAAAATTTTAATTTTTAAATTATAAACTATATAGTTAGAAATACTTAATTTTAAGCGTAAAAATGTTTCCAGTGCAAAAAAAAAAATGTAAAAATGTTTGTGAATCTTACCAATTATATAAAATTCCATCAAGGCAAATAAGAAACCAATATAATTAGTGAAATAAAGAAAACAAAAACATACAACAATAGTATAAATGAAGAAATAACACAAGTACATAACACCCTATGTTGTCATCGCCCCGATTATCTTCCTCACTTGGTATGATAACATTTTTGTTCTCAATAATATGTTTTGATCTAGGGTCATGTCTTAATACAAACCACCAATCCCTATCCAACACATCCGGGTAAAAAAAACACTTGGTTGTAGTATTTGGAGAAAATTTCCCTAGCTTTATGCCACATCTTTCTAGAGTTGATAGATATCAACCCACTATTATGATCTTCCTTTACATTATTCTGATCAAAAGTGTCCCATCACTTGCACCTAAAAATAACTCATTGGAATGAAGAGAAGACCACTTGAATGATCTCTTGTATCTTTCTAACGTAACCTAATGTCCCCTGTATTAATTTATGATTGTGGTGGCTAGTCCGACTAAATTGGTCGAACTCGACTTCCACTCCATAGTCTTGTGTCATGCATCCATCATCGGCATCCTCCATGCAAAAATGATGTCCATATGCCCACATAGATGGGAACAAATGCACATATAAAAAAGTGAAAAAATCACAGTGTCATATGTCTAATAACTCGAACATATATATATATATATATATATATATATTACAATTGAAAGGTGCATTATGAAGTTAAAAATGGATAGAAAGAGATTATTACTGAGTTGTTTCACTCAATCCCTATGTTTAGTGCATCCTCTTCAGCATGCGGGTAATGACCAGATGCATCGTATTTCTCTCAAACTTCATCAGCAACCCAGTTGTTGCGGCATGTCATTGGCATATTTTCTTTTAAATGATTAGGATAAGGCATGCTTCTACCATTCAACTATTTGAATTATTTCCCGTCATTATCTCATTTCTTCCTCTTTTGCTCATACAATGTGACCCACGGTTGTGTCACTTCCATATTGTAAAGAATGAACTTGTTGATGGCTTCAATTTTTTAATTTGCTGATGAAATCAAACCAACATATATAGTACATATGAGATCAAAATATGCATTAATATGAAGTTCAATGTGAATAGTTACTGTGTAGAAATTTGACAAATGATAAGTCACTTACTCTTTATCATGTGCCTATTTCCAATCATTTGGAGAAGTTCCCATTCTCTTTTGTCTTCATCTGTGAAGGACTTTGATCAACAATATGGAACAAGCTAGAATTTTAAGAATTGGCCATTTGATATTATGAGATTTTATCCCTGCATTTGAGCCAAAAAAAAAAAATTGTGTACATATCTAAAATTAATTTTGAGAACTATATAACCACAATCTAAATTTCAATATAGTTTTCAGACCATTTTTCAATAATAAGGTGACTTTAAGCAGAAAATATATATAATGAATTACTGTAACTCACGGATGCGTCCTAAAGGATAATTTGAGATGACTATGCCATTTTATGTGAAAATAAAATTTCAAATAGTTTTTAAAACCTATCGGTGCTCCTAGCATGACTAACCACACCAATGTGTTTCAATAATAATCACATCGGGGCGTTAAAATACTAATCGCACCGATTTATGTCATTTCGAAAATAAATAAATAACCAAAAAAAATACAAAAACCTATCATATCGGTGCTCTTGTTAAAAATAGCATGGATGCATTTAAATGAAAATAGCACCAATTCACACATGTTTCCAAGATTTTGAAAATAAAAAATAATTCTACCTTGTCGATGATCTTATAATAATTACAACACCGATGCATTTAAATACAAACCACATTGTCGCGTTTAAAATAATAACTGCACCGTTTCGGGATTTCAAAAAAAAAAATCCATTATGTCAGTGCATTTAGAAAATTTGGTGCCCCGACAATTCAGTGCACTTTACTTGTAAACGCATTAGTGCTCTTTACTATCAAACGTACTGATGTTCAGATTAAGTGAAAAATAAAAACATAAGTTTTTTTCCTATTTTTAAAATTGAAAAATGAGCATCAACTAGTTTTTCAAAATCTAATTTCATAAAATCTTTTAAATAGTAAAAAGTTATTCATTATTTCATTATTTTTTCCAAAATTTCAAGGGAGTAATATGCAAGAGAGACATACTGGGAACACCATGCAGCAACAAAATACTTTGGAGTAGCAGAACTATTCAAAATATTAGAAGCTAAAAGTTATGGTGGTTCACTCAAAACCTTGCATGGTAAAAATTTTAAATTTTATTGTTTATTTTATTAATTTTTTATTTTACAATTTATGTTAGGGTTTAATAAAAAGAGAGACCATTTGCAAGAGAGGCATTTTGAGAGCACTACAGAGAAGAAGAATATTTTGGAATTGTAGAAAGATCAGAATTTGAAAGGTATGGTGATTCACTCAAAACTCACATG
Source organism: Pinus taeda (assembly GCA_000404065.3). Classification (NCBI taxonomy): domain Eukaryota; kingdom Viridiplantae; phylum Streptophyta; class Pinopsida; order Pinales; family Pinaceae; genus Pinus; species Pinus taeda. The sequence goes on along the minus strand of APFE031396389.1, from coordinate 72,322 downwards.
AAAAAATTTTTAGATTTGCTGTTGATTTTACTGTAAATTTTTTTACAATTCTATAGATTTTTCAAAATTTAGAAAAAGTGAAAAAAATAAAATAAATAATAAAAAAAGTTGCATCCTATAAAAATTACTATTGATTTTATAATTTTTTTTTTTTTTTTTTTTTTTTTTTTTTTTTTTTTTGTGGTATATGCCCTATTTATATTTAATTAAAATTCAAAGAAGAAAAAAAAACAAACAATACTTACCTTAAACCCTTGTGATGCAGGAGCATCCAGCTAAGGGTACCATGACCGGGTGTTGGTCTCAACTAAGGAGGATAGGTTCAATGTCATTTAGTTTCATTTACATTTGCTGAATAAAACAGTGTCTAGGAACTAGTTTTTTTTTCATTATTAGTTAAGGGATATTAGGAACAATACAATTAGGTTAGGGTCGTTACAGTCACGTTGTTCTGTCATTTATTAATCCATTTATACAACTGTCTTTTCATTTAAAAATAAATAAATATTGTAAACCCTACAACACAAGAAACCCAGAATAGTTATCAATTGTGTAACTATAAAAGTAACTGAAGAGTAACTGAGAACAATTCAAGTAACTCTCTAAATATAGTACAAAAACCAATGTAATACATTTTGAAGGGGTTCAATACATGAGAATAGAAATACAAGAAAGAGAAAGTAATTTTTCATCCGAATATCGGAATCCATCTGTAAATAGTTTGTCCATGACATTCATTTGCTTTCCTCTAACTACTGAGTATGCAAACTAAGTAGCATTGTGTGTTCCTATCTATTATTTTTTCCTTTCTATTAAACAGAGAGACATAATTATTGATTTCAACAAAGAAACCAAACGAGCATTCCCAGCAGGGAGTTCCAGCAACAACAACAACGGTGTCCAAATATACGAAAGCAAACAACAGTACGAGCCATTCGCAATAGAATGAGAATATTGCAATTGAAGAACGACACCCAAAACAAAGGTAAACCAAATTACACAGAATTTCCTATCAATTCCTTTTATAACTATAATATTGGCATACATACAAATAGTTCCAAGTCCCCAATTAAAAACAAAATAAGTTAATACGATATCAAAACCCCGCAAGCCAGGGTTGGACCCTAGTCAGTCTCAACAAAACAGGTGAAAAAAATACAAGTGTCAAGTGCCCGAACTATAGTCGAACAGAGCCAAGGTCGCTTAATAGCAAACATAAACAAGTGAAGGAGTACTGGGACTTTTCCCGGTGTCATGACAGAGGAAACAAAACTACAAGTTAACTAACAGTAGCAGAGAACGACCCTACCAGAGCCATTGCTCAAAACAGTTTCGTAGACCACACCTGGAGGAAACCCTAACCTGCATAGTGAGCCAACAGAGCATGTCAGTCAACTGTATGCCAAGAATAGCCAGGAAGTAACAAAAAAGAATTGATAAACACAACCAGAAGAGTCACTTACCTGAAGAGCATTCACGTTGGAGGAACGAAACTCCAACTGAGCCACAGTCAACAATGAAACCCTGTAGACAAAAGAGCGAATGTCATTAGTGTTGAAGAAAACTAAAGAGGGCAAGCTATAGCATGGAGGGATAGCTTACCTTGGCAGGACCGCGCGAAGCCGAGGAAGCCACCGTGACTGCGACTTGCCAGAGTACAGAATGGTCACCCATCAACCATAAACCAACATCTGAAAGCCAACCAGAAAGACTATAACAGAACGAGACAATGGAACAGAGGAAGGCATAATAAACACATAGACGGAACAACAACAACCCTCTCACGCAGATGAAGAAGCCTTGAAAATAGTGCCCAGGCACTAAGGGGACCATGCTGCAAGTGCGGGCAGAGATATCTCGCCAGCAGGTGGAAGAATTCATAGATGGGTGCACACAGAACATTGTTGCCAAGCTCTATATAGCCGCGAGAGGGCCGAGTACAAACCCTCATTATAGCAGAGCGAAAACAAGAAATGACCGAATGACAAAGAAACGAGGATTTTGGTAGCATCAAAGAGTGGGAAGGCATAAATTGAGGCGGGTACAGCTAGCAGACCAACAATCAATTCCGACATAAATGCCAACAAACAAATATCTAGAATAATCATTTTCTTAAGCCTAATCATATGTATTGATCCCAAATTATTCGCTAACCAACATTTAATTAACACTCTATCATAGTTATGGGGTTGGTCCCATCACCTTGCTTCTTCTTGCTTATGTGACTATTTGCCTTAGGGTTTAACTCCCTCTACCACGTTTGTGTACTTACTATATATAAGGTGTTTGACATGTAAAGTAGGGGGATCACTTATTGAATTAGATTCAAACCCTGTCAATCATGTCCGTCTTTTTAAACGATGTATGTTTCGCGGTGTGCCCTGTGTAATATAACACACCAATGATGGCAGTGCTTTTATCATTACATATTGCATTGAATCATGTCGACCTTGTCTAGTTTGTTTATCAATGCGCCCGGTGTAATATAACGCATTCGCTTGCCTCTACCAAATAGCATCGTTAAGTGATGGTGGTTCTTTTATCATTACAAATCGCATCATCATAATTTAAAATTATTTAAAAATATATAATTTTAGTTGTTGGTGCTAAACAATTAAAAAAATAGTGCATTTAGTAAACTAAATGCACTGGGGCATTTATTCAGAACTGCACTAGTTACCAAAGCTTTTTTTGGCTGAAAATTATTTGATTTATGTGTAAAATATATTTAATGTCTTTTGTATTAAATGGTAAAGGTTGTATGTTGATAATAAAAAATGTCTGAGAAGTTGTCAAGTAAGAAAAATATTGATCAATGCAATGATAACACATCCAAAAAAGCGGAAAATGAAAGTTCTTTGTAAATTCTTTACAAAATTAATATGTTTGAACTATATGTAAGTTTAACTAATATATATTGGTTAGTGTGTGGCATGCAAAGCCACAAAATTAAGAAGACTGATAAGATTATTTCTAATCTAATTGTAGAAGAGCATGAAAGCCTAATAAAAAAATTGCAGAAGGATGAATCTAGTGAACGAAAAAATACTATTCAATTTGAGTTTTTTTTTTTAGTTTTCATTAATAATATACTTAAGAATATTAGATAACATGTTTCAAACAATCTATTAATTCATATGTGTTTAATGTTCTATAGGGAGAAACAACGAAGGAAAACTTGATCAATGTCGTTATAAGAAAAGAAAATTATAGAACATGTAAATGATGATGAATTGGTCCTTAGCTCATTTGGATTGGTGCTAGAGGTTAATGAAAGGGAGATTTTTTTTTATAAAACTATAAGGGATATAGTGGAACGAACGTATGGACGTATTTTCCACTTCCAATACAAAATCAATCCAATGATTCTAAAAACCAAATTATATCTAAACTACAGGAAGTATTTCTAGAGCAATGGTCAATGAGACATGTCATACTTGCAATAGAAAAACCATACAACAACAAAAAAGAATCATTCAAAAGGTAATATTCCTAATTAAAATGATTTTCTAGAATTATATGTTTATATTACTACAAACCATTCATTTATTAATATCAATTTGTTATATTTAGTTTTCATATATCAATATATAAATAGTTTATTAGTTTTTTCGGGAAGATTATGAAAATCCCAAAGGATCAGTAAGTTAATATGTGAAACATGCCAGTAGGGATGTCCAAAAACGTGTACAAGGAGATGGTCAAAGAAATGGACATAATTGCATCACAAGAGGAACCATCTCAACAACAACATGCTTCAAATGTATGTAATCATGATTGACTTTGTACATATAAATAAATAATTTAACATTAAATATTGATTTTCAAGTATTTTCTTTCAGAAAATAAAACAAAATGGAACTCATTTAGCACACAAAACGGGATGACAAGGAATAAAAGGGTTGATATCAAAGTTTGTGAATAATTGTTAATATTTCCTTATAACAACCCAAGGTTTCATTTTTGTATATTTTAAGTTGTTTCACAGCAATGATCCTTGAATGTCTTCAAATAGGTGCTTACATACAAAGAAGAGTCGTCAGAGGAATTGATTGGCATTGGGTTAAATATGGATTGTGAGTATATGTTGGCATATCAAATTAATTGTGGAAATTGTAAGTATCTATGTTGTTTTACTTCTTCGAGTTTATAATTAATAAAACAAAAAAAAACACTTTATATTAAATCTATGATTTATATTGGGGTATAAAACTTACAGTAAACAAAGTATGGAACTGCGAAAATAAAAGAGTTGTTGCAACAAGGCATGAGACTAGGTTTTGAAACCATGTGTACATTTCATGAGTCATTTTTTGCTATGGTACATTGCTATTTGGTTTACATTGATGTATATTATTTATTTCAATTTTCATAATTATTCTCACCAATGTAGCTACACTCATTATACTTTATTTTTATGTTTGCATATGGAAAGAGATCAAGAAGATGAAAACAATCGATGCAATCAACAAAGCATTCATCCAAATAACCTTTCATGGAAGTAGTTCGAGCACTGACAATAGTTTCAACGAAGAATGATGATCTATTTGGATATCAATGCAAGATGTGTATTTTTTGAAATAATTGTCTATGAAAATCAGACATTTTGTTTAATGTAATGGACATAGTGTCTCAATTGAAAGACAAGGGGTTACCAATAACTATCTCATTTTGTATGACAAAGAGCCTCTTATTGATATATAATAAAATACATTTTAATTTATTCTATTGTGTTATCCAATGTTGTTGTGAAATGCTACACCACTAATTAAATATATGGATGATTAAATATTATAATGAAGAGATGTGAAATCTGATAATATAACAAACTAATCCAAACATCATATACAAATGCACTAATCAAAATTTAATTTATATGAATATTGTTATAAGAAATATGTTAATTTTTCGATGAATAACGGATTTAAAAAATCACAATAGTTTCATTGTCACAGGTTGATGTTTCTAAAAAGGAGAAAATCTTATACAAAAAAAGGGTGTGTCCATATCATAAACATGTATCGGTGCGTTACGTTATCTAAAAGAACTATTACGACAACTTTTTTGCATGTCTGATGCCTTTTCTGAAAATAATAGCATTGAGGCATTATATTCTTCAAGCACCAGTATTGTTTGCATTTAACGCCCCAGTGCATTGTAATTCTTAAAGCACCAGTGCTTTCATAGAACTAATGCCCTGGTGCTACAAAATTATTTCCAACCTCCGTGCATTATACAAATTAATATCACCAACTCTTTTATATGAGTAGTGCACTGGTACTTTTATACAAATTGTACGCATCAAAGCTACGAGTTTAAATAAAAGCATCGAGTCTGCAATATTTTTTTGACTGCCTCGGTGTTGTTCCTGAAAAGAATTCCCCAGGGCGCTTTTTTATATATACGCATTGGGCTGTATACATTTCAGGCATCGATGTTCTTTGCATTCAATGCCTCAGTGCTTTTAGTTATGTTTCCAACCCTGGTGCTTTTATATATTTAGCGCATCGGTGTTATTTTCCCATGAAGCGCACCACTAAAAGCTTCGGTCGCCTAGATTTTTTTCAATTGTGAAGGAATTTTGTTATAATCTCCACTAAAACATCCACTACCACAAACATATGTTTTAGCTGAGGTTTTTTTGACAATTTTTGTGAATTTTATAACACTAAAAACTTTCGTTATAACCTTCGCTGGAAGGTATTTTCCTTGTAGTGACTCGGTGTCATTTAAAGGATGATTGTTTGTTGTGTGCATATGCATAATGATTATATAATTTTACTAGTGATGGTGTGCCTTATTCATTTGTTGATATAAGAATTTTGAAGGGATAGGAATGAAAGATTCTGATATGTTAGTGGTTTTCTAATTGGCATGCTAAATTGCAAATGGAATGGATGCTAGTCTTGGTAAAGAGGTTGATTTTAAACTTAGTGATGATATGAATATATATGAAATTTATAGTCCTAGAATATGTGAGTAACATGAGTTCTAGATGTGTGAATAGAAACAGGTCAACATGCTTGGTATTGGCATGGTAATGTCACAAGCCAAATTGTTTATGTTGATCTAACTAACAACTATGTGTGTGTGAAAATGCATAAGAAGATCCATTTGTAGAAATAAATAAAAGAAAGGATAGTAGTATCTTGCAACATTTATGGACCAAGTCCACCATGAGCGAGAAAGGAAAATTTCCCCTGATAGGGCAAAAACCTTTAGGAGCTTGAAAGCTAAGTTGAAGAGCTGTAAGGAAGAAAATAAAAGGATCATTAGAAATAAAAAAGATTAGGAAAGGTTGAATACAATGTTGCTAAAACACTTGTCATACATGCAAGAGGTGTTGCAACAAGCATCATCCTCTAAGGAAATAGAGGAAATTCAAGTTGATAGGGTCGGAGAGAGAAATCGTGAGGCTAGAAAGAAAAGAAAGACATTTATTGTTGAAATTGTAGAGAGGAACACCTAAGAAGTGATTATCCTAATAGACAACAAAAGAAGAAGAATAAGAGTAGTTCATGTGAATTCTAGGCACATGAACCAACAATATGTAATACATAAAGAGATCAAGGAGCATCACCTTAAGCTCTCTAAAATGCTAAAAAGCCCCTTCTTGGATTATTTAGAGGAACACTGAAATTTTGAGGTTACTATAAACCTTGGAAAGGAATCTATTTAGCACAATGTGCACATGTTGGTGATGACACACTGAACACCATAACTCAAGGGATTGAGTTGTTGTGGACAAATGGATGAAGTGAAAGGGGGTATGTTTTAAATGTTTTGTTATTATTGTTGGCTTCATAATTTATCTTATTGCTTTTGTTTTTTGACTTTGAGCATGGCCATGTTGCTTTGTATTTTATCATGTGTTTCTATTGTTATTTTCCTTTTTTTCATTCTTTCTTCTTGCCTTTGGTGGTTTGGTCTTGGTTGGTTTGTTGGGTGTGGGAAAGAAAAGAAAATGGGATGTGGAGGAGTGTTGAATAAAACCAAATTGGAAGTACAAGAACCTAATTAAACCATATACATAAGATAAATGGCAATGGAAGGCAAAAGAAGATGATAGAACAACCAGGTGGACTGTCTAGGTCCACATGAATAAGACAAGCAGTGACATGACAACTACGGAAATAACATAAGAAGGAATTTCCCATAACTAAAACCATGCATGGTTGATATATACATATATGTGTATTCTATCTTTTATAAATGTAAAAAAGATAGGGAGAAATAAAATAAAGGTATGAGGATGCTAATCGGTCTGAAGGGCCATTAGTTGAGAACCATAATAGTAGTAAGATAAGTGATTAATCTTCAAAATTATGATCATTGTGTGAATGGTATGAAATAAAAGTGGTACTTAACATGTTTGGGGGTAACACATTAAGGTTACTTAATGGATTCCATGCTGTATGGAACACCATTGGGAAAGTGGGGAGGAATGACCTACCATTGATAATTGTCATTAATAATATGTTAAAGTTTGTGCTTTTGATATATATTTTTTAGAATCAATGAAAATGATAAATGTTGGAAATTAACAAGGTATGCTAAGCATGGATGAGAACATGTTGGAATTGAATGCAAATGAAAATGCCTTTATGAATTTTTCATTGAAGTCTATAAATAGTTGAGTTTATGAATTTATGATTAATGTGTGAGGTTGAAGCCATTTCAAAAATTGTTGGGTATTGCAACAGTAGGAACACTATCATCCAGTTGGACCCTTCAAAAGGATTCAGATGAAAGTGTTGGTAATGATAGCCAAGTAAATAAGGCAAGTAGTAAGCATAGGTACAAAAGGGTAAAGGAAAGGAAATGGGTTAGAATTTCTTCAAGTGAACTTGGAAACTAATGTTTTTGGTTTAATGCATGCTTTGCATTGATATCAAGAAGTGGTATGGTGAAGGTGAGGGAGACTTGTTATGAAATATTGCAATGATTTTAGCATTGCCTGCTGGGTGAAATGGAGAATTAAATTGTAAATGAATTTAGAGATATGCATTCTCAATTCTGACTTATTAGCATGTTGGAATAAATATTAAATTAAAAGAAATGCTTGGGATAAACATGATGCACATGTACAATAATAGTATCATTTCAATGTATTTGAATTTAATTGGAGTGACAGAATTGTTACGAGTCTAATAACTTGGATGTAACTTACTAGCTATTATGAATTTATGCAAAAGGAGATTTCATATGTATGTATATAAACACTGATGAGTTTTGGCTGAAGGATCAAGTTGTGGGAAACAATGTTTGAATTGTGTGTGATATCAAACCACCATGACAAATCAACAATACTTACAAGGGAGCCCAATGACATGACTACAGATCTAATTCTTATGAGATCAGGCTTCGAGGTCAAGCAAGGATTGGTCAATTGAAAATTCTAGTTTAAAATTTTGAGTTATCTCATGGAAAGTTACATGTTGTGACACAGGTGGAATCATGGAGCTAGGGACTCAGGAAGAAGACTATCGAGATGGTAGGGGATATGTGATTATATATGTTGGGATGGTATGGGAGGTGTGATTATATATTTCGAGATGGTAGGCGAGGTGTGATGATATACCTATCGAAACATGCATACCTTGAAGGTAAATGACATGCCCATGGTCACTGTGATGTGAGAATGAGGGTGATTCTTTGGAGCTATACTAAAATATTGTGTGGAGAAGTATATACACAGGTGGAGACACGATTTAGTTTGGAAATATTCATGGTTTAGTGGGTGGAACCATTATGTGCTTCATATCCCTGTGAGTTGGATTTAAAGACGGAGCTACCTGGAGATTGTGTGGAGAATTTGACTCATCAATGCTTAACACAAGTGGAGATGTTCTCTAGATTCTTGTAGTACTTAATAGGTGGAGACATGCTCTAGATTCATGTAGTGCATAATAGCGGGTTACATGGAATTATGGAGTGCATATAACACTCAGTGCTTACAAGGTTAAGGAAGCAATGAGTAACCAAAGATAAGTGTTATTTATAGTTTGAAGAAAAAAAATATTTGTTTAAGTTGTGACTTGGAATTGATTTAAAATTTTACGGTTAATTTCATAAGTAAGTATGTTGATGAAGGTATGTTTAAATTGATTTAAAACCCTTACGATAAAACTCATAAGACTCATGTGTCATTTATGTAGGAAAACTATTGAATTGTCTAGCACGCGTATATGAGGTTGGCTACAAGTCAAATAACATCAACTTGTAATATTAGCATGTGCTACAGTAGCATAATGGACTTGAAGACTTTAGGAACTGGGCCATTGCGGTGACACTGCAACCCTATGATATTTGTTGATCACCATGAGGTATGCCATGACACATGTTATGCTATTAAAGAAAGGCAAGGGTATGCCTTGGTTGATAAATTATTCTTGTGCAAGGAAGACTTTCCAAGGAACAAATTTCCCGAGGGACTGATGAAGCAGAGAACAAAACGTTGGAACTTGAAAAATAGAATGGTTTTAAAAGAATAATGTGCATACTCACTAGGATTATAGATGCATCAAGTGTGTCCTAGGAAGTAATAAGACAATTGTCCCCTAAAGGGGAATTGAGTGTAGTGGATGGCATGGCTAGGCATGGGAAGCAGATTTCACTTTGGAATCAAGTGATCAATTAGGACAAGATGCAATGGAAACATTGTGAACCAGATGAAGCCACTTGGTAAATAGTTAATTGAATGAGGGTATCCTACCTATTTCTGTTCACTATGTAAATGAATGTAAAATATATCTATATATATAAATCTCATTGTTGAATTTTTGTGCTCGAGTATACATCATTGTTGAATTTGTGTTCAGTATAGATCATTGTTGACTTTTGTGTTTAGTACAGAACATAGTTGAATTGTGTTTGGGTATAGAAAACTGAGGATGATGTTCCTATAAGGGGTTAGGGTCTACAATAGGCCATTTTGGCTACACCTCTTGTAATTACCATTGTGAAATTATAATCCATGTAAATATTATGGAAATGTAAAATGTAAACACAATGTCTGGCTGAGAGGAGTGGACACAGATTCCGAGTTTGGGGAGGAGTTGCTTGGGAATTGGTTGACTCGAGATATTCATTTAATGACCACTAGTTGTTTTAATTGGTTTTAATGGCTTCCATGGAAGGTAGGAAGGTTGACTTAATGGAATCCTAAGTGGAGGACAAGCCCATACCACCTTTTTTCCTCGTGGGTGGTGTGGTGTGTTCACAACACAAGTGGCACTGAGAGGCTTGGTGGAAAAAGAAGAGGTCGATGGGAAAATACAGGGGGAGATACATTCATTCATTCATTTAGATGAGGATAGAATTCACAAATATGGAAGCAAAGAACTAAACATTGGAAAGGTGTGTTAATAATGGAAGGGATCATAGACATGGGTTGTGTTTTGTGGGTGCATGTATGCCAAGCTAGGAATATGGGAATCGTGAATGAACTCACAGGATAGAAGAAGCAAGTGGAGACATTGTGCATTCTATTTTTTGTGGCATCATCAAAGACCATCAAGGCACCTTCCTTCATATTTATGCAATAACCATGGAATTAAACAACAATAATGAATCTAACCTTACAAGTGTAGTCATTGGGTTGGAAACAACTTGGTATCTAAGATAATCTAAAATCATTGTGGAAGGTGACTCTCAAATAATCATCAACATGATCTATAAGATATAGAATGGTACTCATGTTCATAAAATATCCAAAATTTGGAGATTGGAGGACCTTCTCTACCAAGCCTCATCCCTCGTGGACCTCCTCCTAGTCACCATCCCCTCCCATGTCCAACGCATAAGCAACAAAGTGGCAGACCTTCTGGAAAGAAAAGGTTGCATGGATTCCTTGGACACACTCTCTTCTCCTTGGAATCTTCTACCTAGATCCCCTCCCAAAGAAGAATGTAGGTGGTTGATCAAAAGGGATATGGATATCCCAAATAGGGTGTTTTGTTGGAAAAAGGAGGAGGGACACGTTGTCATCGTCTCTCTTGGCCAAGTGGTCAGGGAACATGGCAACCTCTGACCCTAAAGATAATGTGTCTCTGATAATTACATCATGCCTTAAGCAAGTGATACACATAATATTATATTACAAGACCATGCATAATAGAAATATCTTGATGCTGCTATGATGACGGGATGGTCCTAACCCCATGTGAGAAATGGATTACATATGTTTGTTTTTAAACATGGTTCTTCTAGTGTGAGTTTCTCTAATTACCATTGTTTCGGATTAAATAAATTTTGAGGTCTAAAATGGGCCTCCTAAGGAATATTATAAAATAATAGTGGAAATAATAAAATAAGATTATATTACTCATCAAGTTTTGGAAGGAGAAAAGAAAAAAACTACTTTTTCACTCCTATTTTCAACTTATCTCCCTACTATTTTACTCAAGTTTCAAGCAGGACTACTCATTAGATGCGAGATTTAACTTTGCATCCAAGGAGTACCCATGTTGCATACTTTCAATGGGCCCTACTACATGAAAAATGTGAAATACATGAAAAAAACATGATTGCAATCAAATTTTTTCATGTATTCCACATTTTTCATGTAGTATGGTCCATCAAAAGTATGAAACATGGGTACTCCTTGGATGTAAAATTAAATCTCGCATCCAACAAGCGCTCACACTCAAAATTTGAGTAAAATATTAGGGAGATAAGTTGAAAATATGAGTTGAAAAAAGTAGTTTTTTTGTTTTTTTGTTTTTTTTTTTTTATCTTTTTACCTTTTTACTCCAAAAATGATGAATCATCCACCATGGTTGACATCATCATATTGAATCCTATTGGTTCTTATAAAGTTTATTTTTATTGTAAATTCTTGTTTTGAGGCCCATTTTTTATCTCAAAAATTCTCTAATCAGGCCATCTCACTCTGTGATCTAAATCGTTAGCTCTTGTTTGGAGTCCCCTTCACGAAGGGCTTTGTCCAACTCATGTTGTGAAGCTAAATTAGGCCCTATCACTGGTTACTGGAATCTATTTGATATTACCCAATAGTTATGACCCTAATTGGTTACTTTCCATCTGGCTTTGTGGTTGGCAAGCTCATGACTGTTGTTTATATTTTTTAGTCCATCCCTTCAGCATACAGGTTGGAGTGCTCAACTGGTAGGAGGCGGTAGCAGCTCCGTCGTCTCCTCCCTCTATTGGCATTATTTATGTGACATCGTCTACTGGATCATCTTCCTCGAGTCTGCAATTAACTTCTCTTTCATTTCCCATTCTTGGGCATCATTCTATTTTCATTTACTAACTCTCTAAGCTCTCTATGCCCCTACATTTATTTTCTCCCTCTTGCTTCTGCAAGTTTCTTGTACTAGACTTTTGCCCCTCTTTCCCACCCCATCCAATTCGTCGTCCATCCTCATCCATCTTCGCAAAATTCTTTCTCCCTCGTGGCTGGCTAGCGGCTCCTCCTCTCCCCTTTCACTGCATCTTTTGTTCCCCCAATTACCTGTCCTCTCCCCATATCTCTGTGGGCATTCCTCCACCAACTAGTAGCACCCCCGGTAACACAAATGCAATAATTCAAGTGGTTTCTACAGATTATGATTCTTAGACTTGTTAGCTATGCTCTTAAACATTTTGTTTATAAATCACATAGTTTTCTCTAGGCCAATTTGGCTAGTTTTTATATGAACTTTTTACTCATTTTGTAAAAGAATAATATCACTAGCCTCTCAAAGAATATTGTGCTTTTGGGTATGGTCCAGTCTCCCTAATGAAAGACTAGCCTAGTGCCTCTAGCTTATCCATGTAAATCTCAATTTGGAAAGAAATAAAATTTTACAAAAAAGGTATAATTTGTTTATAAATCACATAGTTTTCTCTAGGCCAATTTGGCTAGTTTTTATATGAACTTTTTACTCATTTTGTAAAAGAATAATATCACTAGCCTCTCAAAGAATATTGTGCTTTTGGGTATGGTCCAGTCTCCCTAATGAAAGACTAGCCTAGTGCCTCTAACTTATCCATGTAAATCTCAATTTGGAAAGAAATAAAATTTTACAAAAAAGATATAATTTGTTTATAAATCACATAGTTTTCTCTAGGCCAATTTGGCTAGTTTTTATATGAACTTTTTACTCATTTTGTAAAAGAATAATATCACTAGCCTCTCAAAGAATATTGTGCTTTTGGGTATGGTCCAGTCTCCCTAATGAAAAACTAGCCTAGTGCCTCTAACTTATCCATGTAAATCTCAATTTGGAAAGAAATAAAATTTTACAAAAAAATATAATTTAAATAGATTTTAATAATCAAAAACATGTACTCCTTCTTTAAAAATTATAAATTTGAATTTAAATATATATTTATTACATTTCCATTAAACTTACATAATCAAATTTATAACCCAAAAAAATATTATCTCCAAACAAAATATTCATAAACCAATCCAAATCTAATTGAATTATAATTGAAATATTATTATTATTATTATACTACTATATAGTAATCTATCATTAAATATTCCCCCTTCAAATAATCCATAATTTCATATACTCAATTATACTTCCAAATTATGTTTTCATATATTTCATTTATCAGCCATATTTCTTATTATTATAAATTATATTAAATTTTAATTTCAAATTTTATAGAAATTAAATTTAATTATTAAAAAAAATTAATAATAAATAAATAAATAAATTCCTTTACAAATTTAAACCATTCACATAAATTTTAAACATTCAACATATATTTATAATATCAATTTACCATTATGTCACATCATCACAACCCCAGTACATGATTTTAAAAACAATACCAAGTTCCTACCAATTTCGTGCAATCATAACCTCTATAAAATTCTAATTAAAACAGTAAGGTCATTCTCTTTAAACTCTGACCTACAATCTCTCTAAATATTCATTCAAGAAAACTATTTATTTATTTATCATAAATACACATTGTATTAAAGTAATTTTGAGAAAGTTTAAAATTAAACTTTCTAAGTATTGTTCTAACATTATATTTATTAAATATAGAAACATTTACAAAACTAATTATTCATTTTCTTAACATAAATTAAATCTATAAATTAAAAAATAAGTTTGTTAATTAACGAGCGTAACATCATAGTTAGTCATTGCTATTTAATTTAAATAGAGTTAAATGAGATGTATAAAGTTAAACATATTAATAATAAATAATTAGATGTTGAAATGTGGTTTGTAAGAAAAATATGTGGTGCAGGCATAGGGTTATTGATAATTATAGTGTGTCTAATAAACAAATATGCAAGTTGTGGAATGTCAGATGACTATTGTAAAATGAAAAAATTGGTAGTTGCGAAGGATTAATAAAATGTAGGGGAGCCAATGTCAATATATATGTCTTTTTTGAGAGTCGTCTTTATTGATATTACAACCACTTTGTCTCCTTTGTTGTAAAGTTAGCTTTATTATCAATTCAATTTGATAAAATTTTAGTGGTATAGCTAAAATTATAGGATAGAATTTTAATGGCATAGTTAAAGTTAAGGGTTATTTAATTGTCTCCTCACTAAAATTTTAGTGGTATAGCTAAAATTATAGGATAAAATTTTAGTGGCATAGTTAAAGTTAACGATTATTTAATTGTCTCCTCACTGCCCCACTAATGTAAAGATATGTATGAATTGAGATTTTAAAGTAAATTGTCAAAAATATCAATCTCATGAATCATAGGCATTTGAATCAAAAATGGAAAAATAGATCATAATTTCACACTATACTATCAATAATTGACATAAATTATTTTCATATCAATAATATAAATTAAATTTGCATTAGATTTTTTATCAAAACCAATCTAATATAGTTTGACCAAAATCCCAATACAATATCCACTTCCTCACAACAATATAATAAAAAACAAATATATTTTTTTTTAAATCAAATTTTAATGAAATTAATAATCAAAAACCAGCTCTCCTAACCCAATTTAAAATATTTATACAAATTATTAATTCAACCCTATAATAACAATAATTACACTTTAAAATTTTTTTAAAATAAATATAAATACATTTGAAAAAATGCAATAAGCATTATATCATTATTGTATTATTGATGAATATTATAAAACCACTAAATATCATATATTTTTTAATAAACTATTTAAATGTGGTCAATCGAAACAGCTTATGATACTTCCACGCCACCAACAAAACCTCATTTCACATCACAGTGATCATTTGATTATACGACTTCTTCTCTAACGTACTTCAAAAAAAAATGTTGTCACTTTCAAGGTCTGAACCATCTTCGCGTAATGATAATAAATCTTCATCGAAGAAATAAATGTCCCCACAATTTCGACTATACCACTTTTTAAGAAAGAAAATTAGGTATGACTTCAATTCCGTATCTTGCATTTTCCTCGTTTGGGGTGGTGTGATAACATTTTCCAATACAATAACACATTAATATTAATATCATACGTTGTGGAAAGTTTATTCTTTAATTATAAAATAATATAATATAATAATTTTTTTTTAAAGTTAGGAATATTATTATTTTCAATAATACAATTTTATTATTTATATTCTATGGATTATTATTTTATAATTTATTATATTGTCGTAAAGTCTGTGATGCAAATATTTATTTTTCTTTAAATATGAATTTATAGTATTTTTGAGGAAACACATACTTTTGACTATTAGGTTATTTATTTCAATATGACTTTTATTTTTTTTTGTTAATTTAATCAATATTTTATATTATGTTGAGGTAAAAAGGTTATACATAATCATATTTGTTTATTTGTTATTGGGGAAACTAGACCAACAATGAAATAATAAGTCTTTTGTCCATATTGTGTGAAAAAATCAATCTATGCATAAACCATACACAAAGAAACTATCCCTATGTCAAAGACTATCCATATACCAAAGGCTAAACTTATGGCAAGCAACTTTGTTGCTTCTCCTATGATTATAAAAGCAAAAAACATGTGCATGTTAGAGATCAGTCTAAAGGTATGCTAACAAGACGTTTAGTAATATGTTATGGAGCGTGCCCTAGGGTTGTAGACTCCATGTCGAGTGTTATCTTAGCTAAGGTTAAAACCTAGTTCTCTACAGCCTTGAGTTGAAGCTACATCTCATCCAATTGAAGCAAGATTTCTTGAAAGGATTTAGTTTTTTCTAGTAAGAATTTATCCATAAAAGCTTTTATCTGCTAGTACAAATCCACAGATTTATAGTATATGGAGATTTTGGTCCTCATGCTACCATTATCTAGAACATTTGGCTTCATACCTTCATTAATGGCAACATCCTAAATAAACCCACATTCCAGTCTCGCCTCCTCCTCTATTGACTTGATTTCTTCTCAAATTACTAATGGAGTTTATCCTCGATAAGCCTCTATAGACAATTTAGCTCCTTGTTGAGCACAGGAGGTGGCCTGCTTTCCATGATTATGACAACCCTTGTGATTGTTATAAGGAACCTACTTGTGCTCCTTCACTTCCTTTGATCTCCTTTGAATTGCTCTCGTCGCTCCCGCTCAAACTGAATTCGCTCAATTGGTACCTGCCAATAATAAACAAAAGATGACAACAATCACAGCATATGATCTATTTGCTATAAACAAATGGAATCGACAACATTTGAACATACATTCATCATAAATATAGACAAGAATATGGGAAAAGGAACAAACAACTTTATTGATTGTAGAAGGAGAAGTTACACCCAATGCAGTTTGATCCCATGTCACTCATTCAGCTTAGTCCAAACCCTCATCACACCAATAGCACGTCAATCCAGCAGCATAACATTACTTGACAATGATTTCAAGTCTCAAACCAACAATATTTCACTACAATATCCAAATTCCAGCCCCTGATCACTATGATGAGTGGTCAATTTATATGGAAATGCAAGTGGTTTTGTCATAAATAGGGTATTGAATGGTTTTCCATAATTGGATTTAGTTTCCATGGAGAAAGGGATGAGAGGATAGAGGGTTAATTGATCCATAAGCTATCCAAAGTCGAGCTCATATGTTGAGATAAGAGTAGGGCATCCTTCTAGAATGCTCTAGAATCAAGGAATATTCCCAGAATCCTATGCCAATTTCGCTCATTCTCACCCAGCACAAGTATAAGTGGGTCTAAGTGCACTATAGTGCAGGTCTGAATGGGCCTACCTACTCTGCAGCGCAGTTTCCCCTGACCAAGGCTGCACTGGTGTCCCAAGGAGGAATTTCAGCAGGGTTTCAAGCTAGGAAACTTTCATGGATGAAAGCATTCAATTTGATGACTTATCTAGGGCATGTAGCAACTGAATTAGGGTTTGATGAGCCCTAATTGTACTGATTTGATCATTGGGAGTGATGTGCCCAAATAGACCTGTAACAGTTTCCCCCTAAAGCATGAAGTCGAAAATGATAATGTTGAGTGATATGCTTTATGATGTGTTGAGGAGGACCTGAAGCGGACAGTGGCCTGCATCAATTACAATACATAATATCATGATATTTTTGGATTTTTCATGAATTGTTGAGGGAAGGCATACCCATACTCAGCATATAAACTTTTCATTACATGTACATAAATCATATAGTCATCTACAAATATAGACCCATGATAGGATGACCATCTCTGTAAATCCATCATACAGATGATTTAGTACTCTCTTGAATTCGCAGCCCGGATGGATGAAACTAGATCCTGGGTCTTCTATCTCTTCCAATCGTTCACTCAAGTACAAGTCTAACCATGTGAAAATGTGATCTGAAGTCGAACATGGGAAGACATTGCTTGATTACCAGTCGATGATGTAAGTTGTTAACAGACACGAGAGAAATCACCAATAATGATAATGATTCTCAAGGTGCTATAGTACATTATGCATGGTGTGAATAGATGTTTTGATGTTGAACACCATAGAAAGTATTTCGGTCAAAGGCCAGTGATGTCAACCTGTCAACGGAAGCGAGAAACTTGCCATTGATGTATGCAAGCCTCAAGGTACTAGAAGGGTGTTTCTAGGTCAACTTCTTGGATAATGTGCTGATGTCGATAAGAAGAAACTCGTCGCAGGAGGGCCTTGATGTATCCCCCATCAACGACAAGAAATGAGTATAATGATTTTGAAGACAGAATGTGACTGACGACACAATGTTCAGGAATGGCAATCATGAAAAAGAAGGTTTATGAGTATTTCAAAGGATGAAGTTTACTGAGTGACTTCTCTTGAACATGTGGGCAACATTAAACGAATTGGCAGCATTGACCCAAAACCAAAGTGATAGATGGTGTGATAGACCATAGGTATGATAACCATCAAGCAGATAACCCAACCCAAATAGTCACAGAGATGAAGTGAAAGTGTCATGTTCAAGAGAAACTTGCTAGCATAAAGTGATTTATCCATTTTCCGATTTTCCCCAGTCATTGTTGACCAGTACCTCTTTATTTTTTTAAACAAACTTGAGGAGGATAAAATATGCTTGTAGTATAATTCCACCCTTTGGGTGAATCCATCGCTATGTGATGTTTTAATGAGTTTAATGAAGGTGAAACTTAGTCTTGTCATGATAGACAACTTTGCCGCTATTTGATGTTTTAACGAGTTTAATGACAATGAGAACTCAGTGCTTTTCATGTTTAGAGAGTTTGAAAGGGAACAAAAAGAAAACTCCACGAGTTCTTTTTCATAAATTTGTCTCTCAAGTCCGAAAAAGTGTAAAATAATACAAGAGAGAACCTATTGACCATGTTCAATCAACATATTCCTTTTTCATAAGTAATCTATCTCAGTCAGGAAAAGGGTTAAACTTATACTAAGTAGATGTTGTTTCCAATCCGTTTACAAGCTAAAAAGGACAAGTGCCCAGCAATCTTTTCGTGTTTAAAGAGACGGAAAAGAGCTTAAAGAGGACTCCACTTAGAGGAACGAGTGGTGTCTAGGATAGCAACTGGTTCCAGTGATGTTGGAACTTCTCAAAACATGTTGATTTATGTGAAGAGGTTGGCTAATAAGACCACTCATTCCAATTGTTC
This sequence comes from Pinus taeda, assembly GCA_000404065.3. Classification (NCBI taxonomy): domain Eukaryota; kingdom Viridiplantae; phylum Streptophyta; class Pinopsida; order Pinales; family Pinaceae; genus Pinus; species Pinus taeda. The sequence continues at coordinate 53,302 of APFE031396389.1, read as the reverse complement.
CTCAAAAAGGGTAAAACAACCAAGTGAAAGTGTATGATCGGCCAAGTAGATAGTGACGATGGAAGGAGAAAAAACCAAGGCTCATATGACGGAAGAGGCTGATAGAATGGCAATCATGACGATTAAAATGGAGATGGGCTCATTTTTACACAAGCTTGAACCATAGGGAACTATGCTTGGATTCAGTTTCATGTTTACACAAGCTTGAAATGAAAAAACTATGCTTGGATTCAGTTTCATTTTTACACAAGCTGGTTTATTTTTACGTAAGCTTGAAACATGAAAAAACTATGCTTGAGATTGGTTTACATGCCCCCAACATGATGACTCGATTCTAGGTGCATGCCCCCCAAGCTTCATTACATTCACCTAACTAGACTACTCGTGGCTATCAAGTGGATGGAATGAAGGTTCATTTACAAGATCAAGTGAAAGACTCGACTGGGATTTTACGAGATCTAATCAAAGACTTGAATTGGAACTTTGCTTAAGGGGAACTTGTTTCATTTTTTTAATGAGCTTGACACAAGACAAGGAACTCTGCTCAGATTCCTTGTTTCATTTTTTAACGAGCTTGACACAAGACAAGGAACTATGCTCTGGGACCTATTTCATTTTTGAATGAGGTTGACACAGTAAAAGAACTATCCTCTTATTCCTTGTTTCATTTTTTAACGAGCTTGACACAAGAAAAGGAACTATGCTCATGATTCCTTGATCACGATCCATAAGAGGTCATGACTTCCAAGAGGTTCTCATCAGATGGGAGAACAATGCTCTGGAAGGGATATGTAGCAAGCAATCCATTAGAGATATTTGGTTCCAATGCTCCCAATACATAATGCACAACATTACAGAATTGATCATCAGTTGATGTAGGCATGGAACAAGTTGCCACATAATTGACCCGTGGCAGGGAAGATACCATTGGGACAAAAGGACCATTTAGGGAAGATGGTTGACTGGAAGCCATATTTGGACCAAGAAATGAAAGCTAGTCAACAGTGACAATTATGCCTTCATGCGGGAAACACGCCACTCAAAAGACTGTTGAAACAATAGCTCCCATGTCATAAATATAATGCTCCCAAGAAGTAAATTGTAATCTAAATGGACTAGGGCTACCATCACATTGAGACAAACAATTTTTCCTCCCAAAGTAGTAGGAAACTGAGAAAGGATCCCTAATGGTTGACTAGTTCCTTTGTTAAAATCCAACAGATTCTAAGTAACAGGCACAAGTGGTGATGAACCACGCGCTTATCAAGCAATGGAGGAAAGGATACTCATAGATGCACATTCATCTATGTGCCAGATACAATCATATTATAAACATGTACTATGATCTGGAAAGGCACATAAGAAGGAAGACGACATCTTGCCAGTCGATTTCGATCAAAGGAAGTGGCTAGACTACTTGGAGGGGGTACCGTAAGAACGAGAGAATTACCCCCTTGAGTTACAAGAACGGGAGGATTTTCCTCCTATCTTGATGGAACAGGAGGGTTGCCTCCAAGCTCATTAGAATCTGAAGAAACGAAAAGAACCTGAGTGGTATCATATTCACTCTCTACTGGAAAGGTACAATTAGCTGAAGGTGAAATCGGGTCAACTGTTTCCTTCACCTGTGATTGGTCAGGTATAGACTCACGGGATTCACATTCAGAGAGAGTGGGTTTGACCGACGAGGTATTTGGGTCAGTCACTTCATTAACTAGTGAAGGATTAAGGGAGAGTCTCCTGTAACCAGATGGAAGTCGTTGCAGAGAAGCAGGACAGTTATCCAACACTTTTTGGGCTTCATCCAAATAGGTACAAAGGTGAATGTGGTGATTCCCTTCACATAACCTACAGGGAAACTTAACTTTACCCTTATTTCCATGAACTTTACTACCACTAGTTGATGGTTTGTCACCAGCATGATCTCCAAAAGTTGATGACACATGATTATGTGAACGAGAAGACCATTCTTCTAAGATCTGAGGAATACCATAACAGTTTTGAAGAATATGGTCTCTTGTACAAAGTTTGCAAGGATATTGAAGTTTGTGAGGCTTATCGGACATTTTCTTATCAAAAGTTGCATTTGAAGCAATGGTTGCTTGGTTGCCCCCTGGCTAAATTTTCTTCTTCTTCTTCTTCTTTTTCCCTTTCTTCTTCTTATCCACTTGGTTACTAGTGTCAATACTTTCACCAGGCGAAGAGGAAGAAGGGGAGGAAGAAACAACCGATGAAGAAGGTAAAGGTCAACTTTAGGACCAACTTGGAGGTTGATTTTGTCCAATTGTGGGAATATTCAGTTGTGGGACCAAGTAGGTTGAGAACAACCATACTGGCAAGCAAATGGTAAGTCGTGGAAGGGACAATGTAGCCATATAAGGAGCACTAATATTTCTGAAAGGAGGAAAATGACTAAGATTACCATCAAAAGGAATTCCTTGATCGGTGGTCTCCGGAGTTGTTGCCATATGTCTCAACCTAAGATCAACTAAGGAGTGATGTGGAGGATGTTATCCGCATTCAATTAATTTTATTTTAATCAAAACTACATGCAAAACAAAAGAGGGATAATCTAGGCAAAAGGATTACCAAGTAACTGTGAACTGAAATATATTGCCTCAGTAAACCAAGGACTTAACATACGTGCAGGGAATCTCACCGAATGTTGTTTTCTGTGTATCTAGTATGCAAGGTGGTCAGCTCGGTTACCTATGGATGGATGGCAACCTAATGTAGTCCTCCCAAATATACCCAAAATTATGTGGAGGCCCAATCCGTGTTAGCGTTGTCTAATGCGAAACCACACAGTGAGAGCATTCCTTTATACTTTTCATACTATAACACCACCCTATATACCTGAAAGTACATGGAAGAGCTATGATATACTTACGTACGAGGAATGATGTATCACACTCAGAATGTATCACATACCATTAGCGACAGCTGCTATGTTTAACGACATCATAACACGTCTCTAGCCTAGACCTCTAAATGTTATGCGTTAAGTTACAATGCCCCATTAAGTTAATTGAGATAAATTTTAGTTGATCTTGTTTAAAAGTTTGCCTTTCAATTTCACTGTGTGATGTTTCTGAAACTCCTAGAATGCAACTAAGATGAGAAACATTCTTTTCATTTGTTTCAAACAATGAAAATCGTAACTAAAATGGATAGAGCAATCGTAATCTTTAAACAAAGAGCATATAGCACATCTAATGCAACTTTCCCTATACCATTCCTACAAGCACACACAAACTTCTAAATGCATTATGCATGTTTTTCTTTTCATTCCTTTAATGTTTAGATGAACATAAGGAAACTAAATGCAAAAACGATCAATCAATTCTTTTCACAAGAAACGAAGACTTTACAACAGTTTCTTTTTCAAAAAAATGAAGACTTTATGACAATTCTTTTTCAGAAAAGAGTAATCGATGTAAGCTAACTTTGACAATGAATTGATAATGATAAAGAAATCTCTTAAGAAACACTAAACAATCAATGTCAAAGTAGGGCTAGGAGAGGAAATGCAAATTAATTTCAGAGCCATAGAAAACATTGATCTTTCAGCAAACAACATCCGAAGCAAATTTGGAAAAAATCAAGCAAAAGATGGGTTTTTTGGCTTGACAGGGATCAACGCAACCCTTAGTGGGAGGCAATGCATTGCAGAGCACTGTCACTAAGCTAAGGCTGCTCTGCAACACACTGTTTCAAGAACAACACTGTGCTAATGCCAGAGAGCCTAATAAGCAGACATTTAAACACTCTTTTTTGACCAAAAAAGCTTCAAGATAACTGAAAAGAGATCAATGAAGTCAAGTAAGGTCTACTAGGATGTAATATGATAAGGGTAAACTACCAGGAACGATGGTCATTCCCAGTATGGTCGCCAATTTGTTATATGGAATTTATACTTACAGATAAGTACATCTTCCCTAAGTGGGTAGTTACACTTAGAACTACAAAAGGAAAGTTGTTGAACCTTTTCCTACAATAGATAGATAAGGTAAAGGAACCTGCTTGTGCTCCTTTGCTTCCTTTGATCTCCTTTGAATTGCTCTCGTTGCTCCCGCTCAAACTGAATTCGCTCAATTGGTACTTGCCAAACATAAATAGAAGACGACAACAATAAAAGCATATGATTTATCTACTATAAACAAATGGAATCAACAACACTTGAACATACATTCATCATAGATATAGACAAGAATATGTGAAAAGGAACAAACAACTTTATTGATTGTAGAAGGAGAAGTTACACCCAATGCGGTTTGATCCCGTGTCACTCATCTAGCTTAGTCCAAACCCTCATCACACCAATAACACATCAATCCAGCAGCATAATATTACTTGACAATTATTTCAAGTCTCAAACCAATAGTAGTTCACTACGATATCCAAATTCCAACCCCTAATCACTATGATGAGTGGTCAATTTATAAGGAAATGCAAGTGGTTTTGTCATAAATAGGGTATTGAATGGTTTTCCATAATTGGATTTAGTTCCCATGGATAAAGGGATGAGAGGATAGAGGGTTAATTGATCCATAGCCTATCCAAATTTGAGCTCATAGGATGAGATAAGAGTTGGGCATCCTTCTAGAATGCTCTAGAATCAATGAATATTCCCATAATCCTATGCCAATTTCGCTCATTCTCACCCAACGCAGATATAAGTGGGCCTATGTGCACTACAGTGTAGGTCTGAATGGGCCTACCTACTCTGCAGCGCAATTGCCCCTGACCAAGGATGCGTTGGTGTCCCAAGGAGGCATTTCAGCAAGGTTTCAAGCTAGGAATCTTGCATGGATGAAAGCATTCAATTTGATGACTTGTCTAGGGCATGTAGCAACTGAATTAGGGTTTGATGAGCCCTAATTGTACTGATCTGATCGCCGGGAGTGATGTGCCCAAATAGACCTGTAACTGTGACTTAGACCACTAAAGGGCATAATGCTTAGCTTAATAAATGAAAAAATGAAAGGGGGTGAATATATAAAAGAGACCTCACAGAACAATAGTCCCTAGAAGATAAACCATTGTTGGCAAGTCACACCCTAGTTGTGCAACAACAAAAGAGAATGCCCATTGGAAAAGAAACACATGTAGATAAGACAAAAACGGCAAAGGCAACAATAGACAAAACAAAAGATAATCTAGAAACCTTGTAACAATGTTTTCTCTAACAATTGACAAATGTCGACAATGGATAGAGAGGGTGATTAAACTAGACTGCCCTCTCCACACCTCCTTTTGTCGATCAATCATCATTGCAAGTGAATTTTAAAGTCTCCAAAGTTGTATTATAGAGAAAGTGGCATTCATACAAAGAGTCATTATGAAAATTACTTCAAAACCATGTGCACCCATCATGAAAGTTGTGTGAATGCGGTGGATTAAATAGAAAATCCAAAAGTTTGGCATCTCAAGCCCTTTATGGAGTGGAAGTTATGATGATGTAATAGCCTCATTATAATCCAATCGCATTCCTAACACACCATCTGAGGGAATGTGTGTAGAAATTCCTTGTAGATTTCAAACTGCTAATTGTAATTTACGAAAACAATAAACTTGAATCTACTCTACTCATCAATGGCAACAATTAAACGATTGTGAAATCATGAAGCATACAAGAGAAAGAATTCAATCAACACATTACACAATTATTTCCCGAGGAAAGACACAACTAAAAAACCATGTTATCTCTATATTGCATTAGTTAGAAAATATGAGAAGATTACAATGCTTTTCTCAAGCCCGAGCAACCTTTGTACTATCTCTATTTGTCTCACAGCTTCCTAGGCAAGCCTAGGCCAATACTTAACCAATTTTCTGCTTTCCCAAGTCCTTATTTCCTTGCGTTGTTTCATTGGGAATTATACCCCTATTAATTAGGCAAATTCCTCAAAGGAATTGCACAATCCATCATAGGCCTTCCTCTGACTGCATGCATCATCTGTACAATTCGGATGGTTACACAACTAATAGTACATTGTCCCTGAACTTCAACCTCGACTAGCTAACTCTCAAATCTAACATGCATGAGTTATTTATGAGTGAATCAACAGTTAACTAGTTGATCATTGCAGGCAGCACCACACTACTAGACCTCCCACTAGTTCCTCCAACGGGTAGAACTAGTTTAACTAACTTTAACTGAAATTCCACAAATTGAATTTTAGAACTCTCAAACCTCAAAATTTTGAAATTTATTTATTAAAATCGAAATGGGAAAATTCACCAAGATTATGTAAAAAATTATTAAAAAAATAACATTTGAATCAATGCTTGCTCGTGCCATCGAATTCCCATATAGAAATTTCATATCATTCCCAATTTAATAATATAACCATTTTTGTGAGTGTTCTTTGTATCTACTAATTATAGTGAGCTATGACCTACACCAACCATGTGCACTTACAAACTATAGACTTAGAGGTGAAGCATATCTACATTTAGGGGTTATAATACAATAAATGGATCCCAATGGTGACTACACCACCTTTTCACGACACTATTGTAACATCCAATTTGCATAATTTCCACGTGTAACCGATGTTGACCCAGCATTGCATGGTACACGTTTGTTGACTCATTGTCATCATCGTGTTGTGTGGCAGTAAGGAAGCCACTCACTGGTTTGGGCAGTAAGAATCCAAGTTGTCTTTAGCGAGACTTTTTGGAAGCTTTTCCAGTGGGTTTTTCGAGTCTAATTTCTTTAAAATCCAGCAAGAATTTATTGAAATCACAAGCTTGATGGGTAATCCTTGCACAATCGAAGTGCCCTAAGGGTTTTTAGGGTGTTGAATCCATATAAAAAGTCAAAAAACCAGTTTAAATAACACAAATCAAGATTTCACCTCAAATTTTTTCATTAGATTCTGACACCAGAGAGTCCAAAAAGTCGCACTAAAGACGACTATGTAAGAATATGGACTGCAATGAGTAGACCGATGTGTTCCAGTGCATATGATGCAACATCTCATATTTCAAATTAGAAATGCATCTCGTACCTTGCAATCAACCCGATATCCAATCAATAGTCCTCTCAACTTTAATTGTACCTTGCTGCTACACACTTTGGTTTAATACCCTTGATGTGAACTTCGTACTTTTAGCTCGTTAAATGAGCAGAGCACTAACATATTTAAACTAACACTGAATAGCAACGAAGATATATATTAATAAAAAACAATTATATAAAGTTTGACATTGTTAAATTGAAAAAAAAAAAAAAATCTTATAATTGACCAAACTAATAGTGTTCGTAATCCCACCAAACAACAAGGATAATAAAAAGGGAGTTGTCTTTAGTGTGATTTTTTGGACTTTCCGGTATAGGAATCCGGTGGAAAATTTTGAGGTGAAATCTTGATTTGTGTTATTTAATCTAGTTTTTCACTGTATATATGGATTCAACACCCTGAAAAACCCTTAGGGCACTTCAATTGTGCAGGGGTTACCTATCAAACTTGTGATTCCAATAAATTCTTGCCATATTTTAGAGAAATTAAACCCTAAAAAACCCACCTGAAAAACTTTCAAAAAATCGCATAAAAACAACTCGAATAAAAAACAAATATAATTTTTAAAAAGTGAAATTTGAATGAAAATCATAATTAAAACCCATGGTTGACAACTCTCTTAAACAAATTTATAAATATTATATAAAAAAATATTAAATACTAAACCTAAAAATAAAATTACAATTGATAATTATTTTAAAATATTTTATAAAAATATTAAATACTAACCTATAAATAAAATACTTGGTAAATTTATTTTTAAAATAAATAAAAAAAAAAAAATGAAAAATACAATCTTTATTATTATTCCCTGCGGCGGTAGGGTAATAACGTATTTAAAAAAGTGATGTTGACATTAAATCCTAACTTGTCTAAAAATTATGAAACTTTTCCAAAGTTTAACATTATACATTAAAATTTATTATTTTTAAACCATATTTAAATTCATTTATCTAAAATATTATTGGTTCTATTCTTTCACCTCTTATTATGTAATGATGACAGATGTACTTCACTAAAAACATCTATTAATTATTCTAACATTAAAAAACATAAAATTACCACCCAATAATTTAATATTTTTATTTACAAGGTGTATTATGCACCTATTAAGAGAAATCATTTAGTCATGCTTTTAATAAAATTAATTGTGCACTGATGTTATTTTGCATCGAATCGCACACCGAGATTTGATTGATGGCCTGATAAAGACGGAAACAGCTCCATCATGGACGTATCTTATATCCTATTAAAGATATGAAAAGCCAACCGTACACTTAATATTTTAGAGCTTAGAACCGTACTATCCTCTTTAGCTAAAAGTCTAGGGTTTGTATGCAAATACTAATAAGCAAAACCCTAGCGAATCTAACTAGATGATCAATAGCCATAAATGTCAGGAATCGCTAGAAAGATACTGTGATTAATGATCATATACAAAATTATGGTAGTGTGAAATCTGGAGGAGAATATTAAATGCAGGTCCGCAATTCAAAAATTTGAATCATCTGACAGAGGGACAGTCGTACCATAGGATTAAATCTCATCATGCAATATTTTCTTGAACCATTAGTGAGCTTGGACGCAATGTTTTGAGCCGATTTCAAAGCGAACCTTGCTAAAAATATCCAAAACAATTTATTGAACTTTATATCCTCATCTCGTGATTCAAGATTATAAGATGGACAACTATTCCTTAGAGAACTAAATGAAAATTAAATATTCTCTTAGCTATGGGATTAGGGAGCAATATAATTTTTTACAAATGAGAGCGAAAAAAATTGATAAAAAAGTTATTATTTATTATTGTGCAATCACGAATTAAGTAAGAAGTACGGAATAATAAGATTTTTAAAATTACAGTGAATAAATGTTGATTAAAAATATTGCAATCAATAAAAAAGTAATTATTAAAGTTTTACTTTGTAAAATTCAAAATTATTTAACATTTTTTTACCAAAATAGATGGTCAAACAAAAACCTAATGCATAATATCTCGCAGAGGCAGGCATAAATTATAATAGAGTATACATCACGAAGGATATGCATAGTAAAAGTTGACAAGCGATTCCATACATAAACACATATAATAGCCTATGGAGATAATAATATTACAATATTATCACTATCTAATGATATTATTGTGTTTATGTACAAATCAGCCAAAGTACATATTATCGTAAACCATGTACAACTAATGGTTAATTTACTAAAATTCAAGTTAAATTATTTAATAGATAATATCTATTATTTGATATTGTAATGTTATTTATAAACACTTTCACGTTATTAGGGCCCTGCGTATAAACAAACCAATTTAATATTTAAAATTAGGTTGGCCTTAGTCAACGTTTATAACATGTATTTATGTACGTTTATTATAATAATACATTTGATAACATTTGTGACATAGGCCTCTAATTTAAGGATACTTAAAGTAAACAAAAGTATCTACAAAGTAACTCTAGTTCAAATACAATAGTTAGTTCATACATTTCAAAATTCAATAATTAAACTAAATTGCAAAAAAACACTAACTATACAGCTTTGTATTATTATTATATTTTTAATAAATATTATAAAACCACTAAATATTATATACCTTTTAATAAATTAATTAAATATGGTCAATCGAAACATCTTATGACACTTCCCAGCCCCCCACAAAACCTCATTTCACATCACATTGATCATTTGATTATACCACTTCTTCTCTAACGTACTTTAAATAAAAATGTTGACTTTCAAGGTCTTAACCATCCTCACGTAATGTTAATAAATCTTCATCGAAGAAATAATTGTCGCCACAATTTCGATTATATCACTTTTTAAGAAAGAAAATTAGGTATGACTTCAATTCCGTATCTTGCATTTTCCTCCGAATGGGTAGTGTGATAATATTTTCCAATAACACATTAATATTAATATCATATGTTGTGGAAAGTTTATTCTCTAATTTAATAATAATAATAATAATATAATTTATTTTTGAAAGTCATGAATATTAGTATTTTTCAATAATACATTAATATTAATATTATATTTTACATTAATATTAATATTATATTTTATGGAACTATTATTTCATAATTTATTATATTGTGGTAAAAGTTTGTGATGTAAATATTTTATTTTTGTTTAGAGAATTTTCGGCGAAATCACATAAATAATAATTTGTTGACGCGTTTCGAACCAACCAGTGTGATTCATCGTCAGGACAAGTTGAAGAACCGATCCAGCTTAGCTTGTTACATAGTCTTTGCAGAGATACCAACGGCTAGATTGATAACAGCTAATATGACCTAATGACCCTAGTCAAAAAAACAATATCATAGCTATATTCTTAATTAATTATTAATCCTAGAGATACGTTAAATTAGGTAATTAAAGAACTCTTACTAGTGAATTTCCAGCTGGTAAGAGTTTTTTAATTACCTAATTTAACGTATCTCTAGGATTAATAATTAATTAAGAATATAGCTATGATATTGTTTTTTTGACTAGGGTCATTAGGTCATATTAGCTGTTATCAATCTAGCCGTTGGTATCTCTGCAAAGACTATTTAACAAGCTAAGCTAGATCGATTCTTCAACTTGTCCTGACGATGAACCACACTGGTTGGTTCGAAACGCGTCGACAAATTATTATTTATGTGATTTCGCCGAAAATTCTCTAAACAATGTTATGGATCACAGAAGTCTAAATTCCTTAATATTTTATTTTTCTTTAAATATGAATTTACAGTATTTTTTTGAGGAAACACATATTTTTAATTATTAGGTTATTTATTTCAATATGACTTTTAATTTTTTTCGTTAATTTAATCAATATTTTATATTATGTTGAGGTAAAAAGGTTATACATAATTATATTTGTTTATTTGTTATTGAGGAAACTAGACCAACAATGAAATAACAAGTTTTTTGTCCATATTGTGTGAAAAAATCAATCTATGCATAAACCATACACAAAGAAACTATCCCTATGGCAAAGACTATCCATATACCAAAGGCTAAACTTATAAGAAGCAACTTTGTTGCTTCTCCTATGATGATAAAAGCAAAAAACATGTGCATGTTAGAGATCAGTCTAAAGGTATGCTAACAAGACCTTTAGTAATATGTTATGGAGCATGCCCTAGGGTTGTAGACTTCATGTCGAGTGTTATCTTAGCTAAGGTTAAAACCTAGTTCTCTACAATCTTGAGTTGAAGCTACATCTCCTCCAATTGAAACAATATTTCTTGGAAGGATTTAGTTTTTTCTAGTAAGAAATTATCCATAAAAGTTTCTATATGCTAGTACAAATCCACAGATTTATAGTATATGGATATTTTGGTCCTCATGCTACCATTATCTAGAATCTTTGGCCTCATCTCTTCATCTATGGAAACATCCTAAATAAACCCACATTCCAGTCTCGCCTCCTCCTTTATTGACTTGATTTATTCTCAAATAGCTAGAGGAGCCTATACCTAATAAGCCTTTATAGAGAATTTAGCTCCTTATCGAGCACAGGAGGTGGCCTTCTTTCCATGATTATGACAACCCTTGTGACTTAGACCACTAAAGGGCATAATTCTTAGCTTAAGAAATGAAAAAATGAAAGGGGGTGAATATATAAAAGAGATTGCAACGAACAATAAACCCTAGAAGATAAACCATTGTCGCCAAGTCACATCCGAGTTGCGCAACTGCAAAAGAGAATGCCCATTGGAAAAGAAACATAAGTCAATAAGACAACAACAACAAAGGCAACAATAGACAAAACAAGCCATAATCCATAAACCTTGTAATGATGTTTTCTTTGTTAATTAGCAAATGTCGACAACGAATAGAGAGGTTGATTAAACTAGACTGCCCTCTCCTCACCTCCTTTAATCAATCAATCATCATTGGAAGTTAACATTAAAGTCTCCAAGGTTGTATTGTAGAGAAATTGGCCTTCCTACAAAGATTCATTATGAAAATTACCTCAAAACCTCGTGCAACCATCATCATAATTGTGTGAATGCAGTGGATTAAATAGATAATCCAAAGGTTTAGCATCTCAAGCCCCTTGTGGAGTGGAAGTTATGATGATGTAACATCCTCATTATAATCTAATCACATCCCTAACACACAATCTGAGGGAATGTGTGTAGAAATACCTTGTAGATTCAAACTGCTAATTGTAATTTACTAAAACAATAGATTTGAATCTACTCTACTCATCAGTGGAAACAATTAAAGGATCACGAAATCATGAAGCATATAAGAGAATTAATTCAATCAACATATTACACAAATATTTCCTGTGGAAATCCACAGTTAAAAACCCATGCTATCTGTATATTTCATTAGTCATAAAATATGAGAAGATTACAATGTTTGCTCAAGCTCGAGCAACCTCTGCACTATCTATATATGTCTCACAGCTTCCTAGACAAGCCTAGGCCAATACTTAACCATTTTTCTACTTGCCCAAGCCCTTATTTCCTTGCATTGTTTCCTTTGGAATTAAACCCCTATTAATTAGGGAAATTCCTCAAAGGAATTGCGCAATTGATCATAGGCCTTCCTCTGACTACATGCACCATTTGTATAATTCAGATGATTATACAATTGATAGTACATTGTCCCTTAAATCCAATCTCAACAGGGTAACTCTCAGATCTGGCATGCATGAGTTATTTATGAGTGAATCATCAGTTGACTGGTTGATCAATGTAGGAAGCACCACACTACTAGACCTCCCACTATTTCCTCCAACAATTGGAACTAGTTTAATTGACTTTAACTCAATTAAACGAAATTAATTAATTACAACTCAAAATAAACTCAACCATAGATCCTATAATGTAGGAGACATTGTACATGACTCAATTTAGACCCTCAACTTGAATTAACTTAGCCAACTAAGTCAAATTAACTTAGTTAACTAATACAAGTTGTCATGAGATGTGGAATTACAATTTTATTCCTAATTTATTTCAAAATGAAATTAAATTAGGATTTTCTTGTTGCATTTTCAACACTCCCTCTCAACAAGAAAGGGATTATCTACTACCCTGATCCTGCCTCCATGAAACTCGAATTTTCATCTTGACAATGCCTTTGTTAAAATATCAGCATCATGTTCCTCTGTAGGAATGTACTCCAACAACATGATTCTCCTCTGCACACAATCTCATAGATGGTGATACCATATGTCGATATGCTTGGACCGATCATGAAAAACTAGATTCTTGGAGAGTTTGATACAACTCTAGTTGTCACAATCAATCACGGTAGGATCCATCTGCTGACCAAATAACCCAACAAGGATCTTCCTCATTCATATAGCCTCACAAGTTGTTTGACTAGTAGTTGTGTACTCTGCTTCTGTTGAACTGAGTGCAACTGATATCTGCATCTTATTGTACCAAGAAACTATTGTTTACCCAATACTAAATATTCCCCCTAATGTCCTCTTCTTGTTGAATGGACTCCATGCCTAATCTACATCTGTGAAGCCTTGAAGCTTCACTCCCTATATCTACATGTACCAAAGACCAAACTGAGTGGTGCCTCTGAGGTATCTCAACACACATTTAGTTGCCTTCCAATAGATCTTGGTTGGCTTAACCAGTGCTTGACTAAGCTCGTTAACTGCAAAACATGTGTTCGGTCATGTGTTCACCAAATGCATAAGTGAACCCACAAGCTGCATGTAAATGGTAGCCTCCACTACTTCACCTAAAGTAGCATCTTCCTTCCTCCAATTTCCTGCTAGAGGAGTCTCCATGGGTTTGTTTCTCTCCATGTGGAACTTCTTCAGTATCTCGTTGGCATACTTTCCCTGAGAGACAAATATTACCTCGTCTCCTTGCCATACTTCCATACCAAGGAAATAATGCATGAGCCCCATGTCCTTCATCTCAAATTCTCTTGCAAGATCCTCTTTGCAAGACTTTACCAACTTCTCATCATCTGTTAGAATTAAATCATCGACATATAATACTATAATCAACAATATACCTTCAACCACAATATGGTAAAGGTTCATATCTGCTTCACTTTTGGTGAAGCCCAAACTAGTGAAATAGTTGTTAATCTTAGTGTACCAAGCATGAGGTGCTTGTTTCAATCCATACGGTGCTCGCTTGAGTATACACACATGTGACACTCTATTGAAGGTCTCAAATCATTCTAGCTGCTCAATGTACACCTCTTACTCAATCACATCATTGAGGAATGTTATCTTCACATCCATCTAATATATATTCCATTCCATCTGTGTTGAAATTGATAGAATAGATTTGATTGAAGAGTACCTTTCTACTAGAGCAAAGGTCTCCTCATAATCAATTCCCTCCACCTGAGAGAACCCTCTAGCCACAAATCTGGCCGTGTGTTTCTCTACTCTCTCATTTGCTACTTGCTTTACCTTATAAAGCCATCTGGAACTCACCACTGACTTGTCTATTGGTCTTAGGACCACTTCCCAAACACTATTTCTGATAATAGAGTCATATTCCTCTACCATGGCATCAACACATGATGGTTGTTGCACTGCTCCCTCGAATGAGGATGGTTCAATCTCTACACTCTCGCTCATCAGAGCCATGTAGCTAGTGTATCGTTTTGGTGACCTCCTCTACCTGTGTTGTGATGTGGGTGCACCCACATTCTCTCTAGCATCATGCATCAATCTGGTAGCCTCTCTAGTGTGCTTCCTTCCATATTTGGAAGTATCCACATTGTTGGGTGCTTCCACCCTCTGCTCCTCTGCATGTGCCTACTCCACATCATCCTGAGGTTCTTCTTTTGGAGCTAAAATATACTCATCTTCATGTAACTGGGGCTCCCTCTCAAGGAAACATCTCATGGCCTTCTCTTCATCGAACTTCACATCTCTACAAACCATTGTCATCATGTGAGATGGCAAGTAAACTCGACAGTTGTGAGGTCTATCAGTGTAACTCAAAAATATTCCCAACTCAAATGTTGGTTCTAGCTTTTTCCTTGCATCCTTGGTAACATGACAGTAAACTGATGAACCAAATATCTTGAAGTGTGCCACATCTAGTTTCTTACCTGAAAATTCTTCTTCTGGTGTACTCATCTCGAGATTCAATGAGGAACATTGTTATGCACATATACAACTATGTTTCATGCTTCAGCCCACAAGTGCAAGATAAGTGATTAGTTGAGAACCATAATAGTAGAAAGATAAGTGATTAATCTTCAAAATTATGAACATTGTGTGAATGGAAAAAAATGAAATCAGTACTTAACAACACATTGAGGTTACTTAATGGATTCCATGTTGTATGGAACACCATTGGGAAAGTGGGGAAGAATGACCTACCATTGATAATTTTCATTATTAATATGTTAAAAAAAAATATTTTGATATTTGTTTTGAGCATCAATGAAAATGATGAAGGCTAGAAATTAATAGCATAAACTTAGCCTGGATGAGGACATGTTGGAATTGAATGCAAATGAAAATACCTTTATGAAGTTTTCATTGAAGTCTACAAATAATTGAGTTGATGAATTTATGATTAATGTGTGAGGTTGAGGCCATTTCAAGAATTGTTGGTTATTCCAATAGTTTGAACGTTATCATCTATCAAAAGGCTTCAGTTGAAAGTGTTGGTATTGATAGCCAAGTAAATAAGGCAAGTAGTAAGCATAGGTACAAAAGGGTAAAGGAAAGGAATTGGGTAAGAATTTCTTCAACTGAACTTGGAAACTAATATTTTTGTTTAATTCATGCTTGGTGTGGATAATAAGAAGTGGTATGGTGAAGGCGGGGGAGCCTTGGTATGAAATATTGCAATGCTTTTTACAATGCATGTTGGGTGAAATGGAAAATTAAAATGTAAATCAATTTAGAGATATGCATTCTCAGTTCTGACTTATTAGTCAGTTAGAATGAATGTTTAATTGGAATAAGAAATGCTTCGGACAAATTTGATGAACACGTACAATAATAGTGTCATTTCAATGCATTTGAATCTAATAACCCTGATGTCACACGGAATGAGTCGAGGTTGCGGACAAGATCGACCTTCCTAGTATCTAAAGATATCTAGTGACAAGCAAGCCAATCAAAACTATCTTTCTCTAAATATGCAATTAAAAACAAAGGCAAACAAGTGTTTTAGGCCTACCTTGGGTCCAATGCAAATTTGTGGAAGTCTCGCTCCCTCGCTCCAAATGAACTTCCTTGAAGTGTAAGTCTGCAAACACAAACAAGCAAACAAATTAAATAGCACCTGAAAATCCAATATCATAAAGAATATTCATCATAATGATCAAGGAGACTATGAAACAAACCACATAAGACAATTTGTTGAGAAAAATGAATCTGATTGTATTAATTCAAATGGAAGAAGAACTTTACAACCTGTGCCTTGATGCTGTACAAGCTCCTCCCAGGGTCCGACAAGAAGTCTCCTCTACTTT
>APFE031396389.1:11145-34592 GCA_000404065.3 Pinus taeda | reverse complement strand
ATTCGAACCCTAAGAAGGAGTGGTATGTTCCTGTTTGTAATTGAACAGGTCCTTTACTGTCGAAATTTAACGAGTCCAGTATAGGAGAAACTCGGCATTTTTCATTTTTAGAGAGTCTGAAAAAACTTAAGAAGACTCCAGGAGCACACCACAAACTCTTTATCTAGATCTGCAATCTTGATATCTGGAGCATTTGTTTCAAAGCAAGGAAGGGGAAAGATGCTTGAGGAGTGCGCTATGTTCTCTTGGAGGGTGCAAGGTGCACTTTCAAACAAAAATGATTCCATATGAAGGCTTTATAGTGTGCTCATGTGATCTTTGCCCCAATGGGTTCATTTTGCAACTAAAATTTATCTAACTTTGGAGGATCAAACAAGGGGCGAACATAATGATTTTCGACACAAAATCATGTGCGACACATACTGAATCACTGAGAAAACTTAGACAAGATTGAACAATGATAAGTAGAAATCAAAATTCTACTTTGAAATCATTTCCCAAGTACAAGGGATGAAGTATGTGCGATTGAAACCAAAAGGGTCGTTTTACAATAACAAAGGTGTTAGGACTATGAAATAAACTAAAGATGTTCTAATCAGTGAAACAACACATAAGGATGATCAAGAACCCTTGAAACATATGGAATAACTTGAAACGAAACTTGAAGACCAAGGCCACACTAGATATGACGGTGAAGTAGGATCCAAAATTTAAATATAGTGAAATTTTGGAGAGTGTTGTAGCAGCAAAAACACTAGGCAACACATTGGGCGAGCTTCATCTTCTCTGTCTAGGAATGAATTTTTAGTTAAAGGGTCAATTCTTTAGGAAGTATTGATTCACCAATTATATTTCCTTGACTTACCCCTTTCGACCTAGTTATATACATATTACATCACTCTCTTCTTATTTTTAACACACGGAAGATAAGCCATATCACAATTGTTTCAATCCAAGAAAGGATAATGTGCATGGCGAGTTTATGATATTCAAAGTATGATTTTTCATCTCTAGTGTTGCTCCGCTACCAGCAGACCTAAACAGTACCCTGGTGGAGTCACTTTAGGAGCACAAATGGTTCTTCGTTGCCAACAGGCCTGGACAGTACCCCGACGAAGTCAATTGCTTCACCTCCATATGCAGGAAATGTTTCTCTTCTTTCACCCTTTATTTATTTATTTAATAGGACTATGCTTCAACACTTATTATTTTCAATGGGTGGAAAAGAGATCCCAACTTATTGAGAGTAGAGGAGGTTTCCATTTCAGATAAGTATTTTAGAACCTTTGATATTGGTTTACTCGCTTTAGATTTTCCCCCTATCCTTTCTCTACTAGATTGAACAAGTGTTAACACATGTAGATATACAACAACTTGAGTAGTTTGGATACCAACATAGGTACAAGTCTAATAGGTTCCCTCAAGGTTTTCCTTTTGGATGTATCATATTTTCCATCCATACTTAGCTCAACCTATAGAATCTTCCCAAACGAATAAGAAGAACGATCAGAAAACCAAGTGTTGTGGTTGTCACATTCTCCCTTTCATCCCACCACAAATTCCTTTAGAGCCATACACTTTTCACACAAGGTCTTATTTATTTACAATGACCAAGAAAAAAGCATGACAGGACATGACACACATACGACTGACACTAACTAAAATGAAAATAAAAGGACAAAATGTATAGGAAGCGCAACTTAGATCTGCTATTGAAAATAATGCTTCAAATCTTGGCCATTTACGTGAAGTGGGTCAGTCCTCCCATCTAAGGATTTCAACTTGAAGGTATTATGAGCAAGCTTACCTTT
Source organism: Pinus taeda (assembly GCA_000404065.3). NCBI lineage: Eukaryota > Viridiplantae > Streptophyta > Pinopsida > Pinales > Pinaceae > Pinus > Pinus taeda. Next base: position 32,781 of record APFE031396389.1, on the reverse strand, counting down.
AATGCTAAAATAGTCGATCCATAGAGGTTGAAACTTCATGTGTTTTCCTTTCTCTTCATGGGATTTATTCCACTTCAGTACTAGGTCACCCACATCGAAACTCTTAGCCCCTACAGATTTCTTGTCGAACCAGCACTTAACACTGTTTTGATGGATAGAAAATCTTTCTTTGGATTTGAGCCTTTCTTCCTCGAGTTTCAGTAAAGTATCTATCCTGCTTTGAACCAATATACCATGGGACTCTTGGGAGAGTAGTAAGGTTGGGAGATACAGGTTCAGGGGCAAGATAGATTCCTTACCATAAACCATAACTTACGGTGAGGTCTTAAGGGAAGGCTTAGGATTACATGGTCAACCCATAATGCAATGGTCAAAGCGTTGTGCTAGTTTCTTTACTCAAAGAAGATGGTTTTCTTGATGATGGGAATAAAAAAATTATTTATCGATTCAGCCAAACCATTTCCCTACAGGTAATAATTTAATGCATGCTTTAGTACAATCCTATTTTCTATTACGAATTCATAAAGTTTTAATGACGAAAAATAAGTCGCATTATCAAAGACAAGTGACATCAGAACACCAAACTTGGTTAAAATATTCTGCTGCAAGAAGTGGATGACTTCCTGGGCATTTATTTGCCTTAAGGGAACTGCTTCTAACCACCAAGTGAAATAATCTGTTGTTGTCAAAATATATCAGTGTTTCTTTGATGAATGTGGAAATATTTCTCTAATAACATCTAGGACCCATTGTTGGAATGGTTCCTTGACTGCTACTGGTAGTAATGGGACGGTTGAATTCTGATCCCAATCGGCCAATCTCTAACAATTTGGGCACTTACAGACGTAAGTGTGAGCATATTTTAATAGAGTGGGCCAATAATAACCACCTCATCACCTTATGTGCAATTATGTCACCTGCATAGTGTCGACCTACCACTCCATCGTGAAAATCTCTTAGTACCTTCTCTGTGTCTTATGGCTCAAGGAATCTTAGCACGACATCATTGGAGTGCTTTCTAAAAAGCGGTCCATGAACAAGGTGGTAGGATAGAGATTTTAAGTGAATTTCCCTCTTTTGTTTATTCGATAAATGTGTGGTCAAGGTGTTGTGCTCTAGAAATTACCGTATATCGTAATACAATGGCGATGTAGATGTGAACTAGGGAGCATGTTCAACATTGTACATTTCTATTTCCTGCTCCCAACCGGGAGCATCTCTTGATTCAGCTGCTAGTTGACAAAGGCCATGAACCTCAATGGTATGAACTGGTTTAAACTCCATATCATATTCTTGTAAGCAGGTCATCCAATTTTTCCTCTTCTCACCCAGCTCCTGTTGCACGAAAAGTGTTCTGACCGCTGGGTGAGGCACAAATATGATCGCATGAGACTTTAGAAGATAGGGCCTGAAGTATTTAAATTCCTTATACATAGTGTATGCTTGTTTGTCGTTGGTGGGATAGTTTAATTCTAACCCTTGTAAACCACCACTCATGAAAGAAATAGGTTGATCATTTCCTTCAACATCCTTTTGAGTCAATACATCCACAATAGATGAATCTAAAGCAAAGGCATAAAGCAAGAAATAATTTCCATTATCATGATTGAACAAAGAAAGTGCATCAATTATAGCTTGTTTAATCTAAGCAAAAGTATCATTTTCCCGCTTATCCCATTTGTAAGTTGCATCTTTCTTAATCATATCCCATAGAGGTTTCATTATCTAAGCATAATCAAAGATGAATTTTCACAGGAAATCAATCTTCCTTAAGAAATATTGCATAGAATTATTATTCACTAAGAATAGGATCTGAGTAATAACTTTGACTCTCTCGAGATCAACTTTAATTCCACTCTTTGCAATGATGTGCCCTAATAGATTCCATTTCATCACACGAAATATGTTTTTCTTGGGATTAAGAGAAATCCCATATTTATGAAACTGCTCAAATATTTGTTCTAGATGACGAACATGATTTTATCTTCTTCTAGAAAACATAATAAAATCATCCAAATAAACAACTACACTCTGACCAATCACGTCTCGGAAAGTGATGTCCATCACTCTTTGAAATGTAGCATTGATATTGATAAGCCTAAATGGCATTCTTGTAAAAGAAAATGTTCCCCATTTGGTCATGAAGGTGGTTTTCAAACGATCTTGTTCTACCACTAGCACTTGATTGTAACCAGAAAAACCATCTAGTAGCGAGAACATCTCATATCCAGATACTGTTTGGAGGATTTATTCCATGGCTGGCACTGGGTAATTGTCTTTATCATATGCCAAGTTGAGATTGCAGAAGTATACACATAATCTTATCTCACCGGAATTCTTTTTGACCCAAGTGGAATATTTGACTTTAAAAATGATCTAAGCATCCAGCAACTCTCTCATTTCCTTTTGGATGAGGGGTTTTAGCGTCAGATGAACTTTTCCTAGTTTCTGCTGCAAAGGTTTTACCCCTTCTGTGATGGGAATGACATGCTAGATGATATGAATATTGTATGTCTTTAATTCATTGTACGTCTATGCAGACACATCACGATATTGTTTGAATAGGCAGATGAATGCTTGTTGTTCTTGTGGAGAACAACATGTACCGACGTTTACATACTTCGAATCTTCTTAAGTTATGAGATTGACTTGTTCAAATGATCACTTCGAGCTCTTATTCTTGGTATTGGTTGGTCCTTTGAACCAGTTTTGCAAGTCATATAATTTATCTAGGGAAACCACACCTTTAGGCATAGTATTACCTTTCACCACATTAGATTCCTCCTACAAAGCCTTGTCGTGCTCATCCTCTTCTATGGAAACATCCTTAAACACATCCGCACTAGACATGAAATTCAGTATTTGTTGGTCGTCATTGAAAATGTGAAAATTACTAATGTTAATAGGCACAACTGGTTTATATATCATCTTAATAGAAAAACATTTCTCAATGGCGACATCCTAGTGGTTTCATTTACTAATGTGTCTGTTGCAGTTTTTCTAAGCATAGGAACAGAAATGATATTAAAAGATTTAAAATAATTAATCAAATTCCATACCTCATGTTGGTAGTTTTAAATATTTGGTGAAACATAGTGGATAGTAACATGTACCTATTGAGTAACCACTTCTGAGTCACCGATTACCTTTAGTAACTCTACCTTCAAATCAATGGCTTTATTTAGTCCAAGTATGAGTGCCTCATATTTGACATTATTTTTTTGTACACTTGAACTCCAACTCCAAACAGCATGAAAGGATATACTACTTATTATGTGGGTCTATAAGTACGCAACCATCTCCAAAGCCATCCTGTGTCTTCTAACCATCAAAGTATAGGTTCCAAATATTATTAATTACTAAGTTGCTTCCTATACTATTATTACTATTACTACGTACATCTATATTACAAGGTTCCATTTCAATCGTTAGAGAACAAGGAAGGAGATCTAATTGTGTATCTGGTGGGACAAGTGATGGTTGTGCTTGATAACACCTGTGATCAGTTTCCAATAAAAAATTTCCAAAGATCAAATCAGCAAAGGCAATAGGCTCATTATGGACCTCAAGTGGCGTCACAACGTATTTCATGTATGATTCACTTTCCACTGGAATTTGGTTGTTTTTGCCCTTATATGGAAGCCATAAACGTGACCAATCTGTAGCAAAATACCCTTGCAATTTACTAGACCAATCTCCACTCAGGATTACACCATAGGCTTTAGGGATGTCCACAATTAAAATAATTATACATTGGTGTACTCAAGGTTCAAATGATAATCGAATAAGAACTTTCTTGAGTTCACCAAGAAATTGGAGAAGGCATCTATCGAGCTGAATGATTTTTGCATTTGTTTATCTCGATTTGCGTTAAATTTCTTAGTTATAGACAATAGCATTACGTTCACAAATGCACCGGAATCGACTAAACAATTATGGACATTGTAACTGAAAATTTTGAATGTTAACAAAAATGGAAGTAAGAGAGTGTTAGTGTCTAATTTTACAACATTAGCCATAGATCCAAGGGAACCAAAAAACTTACCAGACACCGTCTGAGAGGTAGAAGCTTTGACACCTGGAAAAGGTTGTGAAAAGTCTTGGACGAGCACTGGCTTGCTATCTTGGCGAGCTCAAAGATGGAAATATTGGCTCGAGCTCACTTCAAATATTCAACTATGTTATAATCAATTGTTTCACCTATAACATTCAGTATTGAAGTGTCTGAAGGAGTGGATTTGTTTGACACTTCTAGAGTGATGGACTTAGTTTTGTTGTTGGAGGAAGTTTTCTTAGAAGCAGTTGTATTTCTAGACTTGCTTTGTGCATTCTGAGCAGGATTAACCAGTGGTGAGATCCTTCTTAACAATTGCTCCAATTTTTGTCTCATCACCTCTTGTTCAGAAAAGTTCCCTTAACGCCTGAAGTTATATCGACTATTTTTTTTATGAGGAGGGGCTTCACTTTGTGGTGGTTCTTCAGCATTCTTCTTGTCATCGTTTAAGAATGTAATCAAAAGCATTCACTACATGTCCAATGCATGTACTTTCTCCAGCCGTTGCAGGTTATTTTGTTCCTTCTGTTTGTTCAAATTTCTCATCTGCTAGTAAGGAATCCACAATGTCTGTAGCCAAAGCATTCATGTTATGGTTCCACTATGAGCATGTATTTTCTGAATGATATTCCTGGTGGAAAGAGCAATAGTTATCCATACCCATACTTTCAATATTCAATAGAACATTCGAACTATGGGTAGATTTGGAGGGCTAATTGTTGTTGTTGTTGTTATTCCTTCGGAATGGGAAAGGCCTGGGAGGCTTACTACTGGTAGAATTCTTGCTTTACCTTCTCTTTAATTCTGAAATTTCATTGGTAAGTTCCTTCACTGTCCTGGTCAAGATTTCAATATCTGACGAATACTTTTCTTTTGCCTTACTTGAATAATGTTGAGACTTCCTGCCAATCTCCTTGGAGTCTTTAGGTTCATCATCATCAATAATAACTTCAATAGCATGTAAGTATTTCTCTACAGTGATTGCTTCTATAAAGTTCAGAGCTAATGTCTCCTTTGCAACTCGTTTGACAAAAGAGGAAATGTTTGTGGGCAATGCAGTAATATAATGATCAATAGTAATTGAATCATGAAGTTGCGTGCATTGGGGAAACATGTTCAATATGTGGTTGAAATTTTGATTTATGTCTTTTACTTTCTCCTTTTCCCCCATCTTACTATTCTTGAGCTCTTTCAATAACATGACAGGAGTCTTGTCATCAACAAATTTCTGCAAAAACAATTTTTTAAACTTCCTCCAACTATGGACTGAATTGGCAGCTAGACTATGGTACCATATTTTTGTTCTACCTTCTAGTGTAAAAGAAAAAAATCCTACAAGCAACATCATCGTACTGCACCTCTAACATCCGTAGATGCATGTAGAAATTTTTGATGTAATATTCTTCCTTAGTCTTCTTATCTGGATCAAACTTTGATAACAGCTTTACCAGATGTCTCGGAATTTTATGAAGGTTATCTGAAAGAGAAAAAGGCCCTTGGGTCATCCAATCTAGGTCCAGTCGGCCATGTCTTTGTCTCTAGGTTCCTCCTCCTTTTCAGAATCTGGGGAGCCTTCTCCTTCACCGTATAAACCATCGTTGAACTCGAAATCAGCTCCAAGTTGTTCTTCATTAGAAAGAACAAAGCTTCCTCATACTCTTCGTTAATGGGTGGAAGTGGCTATTATTGAATTGTGGCTATTCCACTAATGTGACTAATACATTGGTGTGAGTTGTTTCTTCCTTCTTAGGATGATGCGGGAGATTATGAGTGACAGGGAGTAAACTGATATCTTTTTCAAACCGACGGGTTATAGATCAAAGTGCCTAGAGTTGTTCATAGGTGACCTCATAAGCAAAGTCCAAAATAGTTTGAGAATACCCTCCTAATTTAGTAATAGGAGTTGGAATAGTGCTTGGGATATTACTTCCCTGACCAGAGGATGAATTATTCAGATGTGCATAGTTATCAGCCATAAAAAATTGGTTTCCCTCCTTCTAGCGCCAGAATGTTGATGGTGTTAGATACTGCCAACATACATGGTATCTCCCCAATATGAGGTCCCAATTATACCTCACATCGTTTGGTGTAGGATTCCCATCCGGAAAATGGCCCGGTTGTCATTTACTTAAAGATATGCCTTGGATTTAGCAGTTAACACGAGAGAAAAGTGCACATGTGCTCTTGGAATGAGAAAGAAAGTGTGCCTTGTGAATGTTAGATTACAGATGTATCAAGTTTATTTCACTACAAGGTGGAGTAAAGTGAGCCTCTAAAAGATAATTAATAGTACTACCCTAATAGGGACACGCATAGATGAGAAAGGCTTTTCTAACATCAAGCAAAATAGTTCACATAGATGTGACGATCGTTACAATCATTACAACACATCTCCAATAAGTTAAGCACCAAAGTCACCAAAGTAATTTAATTACTCCAGTACATGTGAAAGCAAACATGAATCATAAACATTCAAAGAATAGTCTAAAAACATTCGCAATCCATGTATGAAAATTTGTTGGCAAAAAGGCTTCAAGTATTAAGCAAAAGTTCTAAGATACATAAGTACAATGAACGTCACTAGCTCCAATATTGGAGCATTAGAGCCACTACTTTCTCCCCAAAAATACTAACTCAATCTCTCTAATGCCTTATGGGAGAAGCCAAGGTTAAAATTACTTTGTATGAGTATTGAGGATCCTTTTATAACTTGAGGCATCACCTTTCACATCCTCCTGACTCTTGACTTTCCAACTCCTAATGACCTCTGGACTTCCAAATGAATTTTTGAAATTACATATGACTCTTGGTATTACATGTCTTTTGGACTTCCATGGCTCTTTTGTCCATACATGCCTCTTGGACTTCCATTTATTTGTCTTTACAATGATTACATCATTACATCATAACTTCCACATCATCATGTGATGAGATATGACAAGTTACTATCATTGATTACTAGGACTTATAGTGACTGATGACATGGAATTTCTTCAATGGCTACCACTCGTGTCTTTGTTCTGAATGCAAATTCAGATTGTTGATGTCTTCACCCTCCAAATGGTCTTTGGTCTGAAGGATATTTCAAGGTACTTCGATCATTGAGACTTCAATGTGTTCTTTGTTTTTCCTTCTTCCTTTGGATGCCTTATTTGCCTCATCTTCTTCATGCATGTTTGCCAAGTTATTCCTGGAACACTTGTAACTGCAATCACTCATGACAAGCAACCATCATCCTAAAAATCTCCTAATCTAACATGTTTCATAAATATTTTTTGTCCGTGCCTTAACAGTGCATTTGGGAGGAGTGAGGAGAGCTTCTGGGTGCAAGGGCGCACTTAGAAAGGTTAAAGGGCTGAAGGAAAGAGGTTTTAGGGATTCGAGATGAGCTCATGTGCTCAAGGGAGAGGGACACTCAAGGGAGGCCACAAGGCACATGTTCGAAGGACGAAGGAGGAGGCTTCTGGCTTCCAGAGTTCCTTGTGTGCTCAAGGGAGGCAAGGAGGGCGCATGGCATAGAGCTGAAGGTTGAAAAGAAAGGCTTCAAGGATTTGGGGTGCACTCATGCACTCAAGAAAACAAAGGAGGGTGTGTGGCGCATTGTTAAAGGATGAAGGATCAAACTTTAGGGCTTCAGAGTGCGCTCATGTGCTCAAAGGTCAAGGAGGGCATATTGTGCATTATTGAAGGCTGAAGGGGTTGAGCTTCAGGTCTTCGTGGTGCACTTATGCACTTATGCACTTAAGGAGGGCGCACTTATTCAAGTTGAAGGAGTGTGCTCAAAGGAAGGCTTGGTTTCTCAAAGGGCCACAATTCAGAACAAGGAAGGGGAAAGATTCTTGAGGAGTGCGTTATGCGCTCTTGGAGGGTGTAGGGTGCACTTCCAAAAAATAAAGGATCCTCGATAGAGGATCTAGAGTGCGCTCATGCGCTCTTTTCCTCAATGGCTTCATTTTCCAACTAAAATTTATCTATGTTTGGAGGATTGAACAAGGGGTGAACATAATTGGTTTAGACACAAAATCATGTGGAACACATAACAACTCGTCGAGAAAACTTATACAAGCTTGAAAAATGGAAAGTAGACATCAAAACACCACTTTCCAAGCATTCCCCAAGTACAACAGATGAAGTGTGTGCAACTACAACCAAAAGTGTCATTTTGCAACAACAAAGGTGTTAGGACCATGAAATACACTAAATATGTTCAAATCAGTAAGACGGAACGTAAGGATGATTAAGAACACTTGAAACATATAGAATAACTTTAAATAACACTTAACGACCAAGATGACACTAGATATGATGGTGAAGTAGGCTCCAAAATTTAAATATAGTAAAATTTTGGAGGGTGTTGTAGCAACAACAACAAAAGGGAAATAAAATTTCATGGTATATGATTTGATTTAATCTATTGTAAATATTAGTACTTTAATATTTTCTTTCATATACTTTAATCTAAACAATTGTTTGTATGGTTAAATCTATAGATAACTAGCTTTGTAATTAAATTATTGTCAGTTTAACCATGCAAACATGAGTAGTAAATAATATATGAATAATTAAATTTCATTTCATTTCATTTAATATTGTATGAACTATTGAATTCTATGTTACTATATTCGTGGTATAAAATATGCATATCATTAATGGAATATTGAATTTTGCTTACAAGTATTAGATTTAAATAGGGTCGTGCTTGTCAAATAGCTTTAAGTTTGATTTTTAATGTATAAATAAGCCATGCAATGATAATAATTTATAAATGTTGATCAATTTAATTTGTATGATAATATTTCATAAATATTGATTAATTCCAAATAAGCAATTCTTTGAAATTATTGTCGGGATCCCTTGTCTTTTATTTCGACCTGAAACCATATGACATGATTTTTACCATTACTTACTTAGATTAAATTATGTTGTCATAATTTATTACTTTAAGAAAATTTAACATGATTACCTTTAAATTAGTTTAATATAGTTGATCTTCATATATTCCTGCCTTTTAAACAATCCTCCCATTTTCGTGGACAACTAGCTATTAATCACATTTAGTTATAATTATGGTTTTAATAATACCTTGGTCTTATGTATTATTATGACATCTTAGGTAGAGTTATTAATCATATATGTATACTTATTTATATGTGATAAATAACATTAAAATAATAAAATAATAATAACACGCACACAACACTTATGGATATGTGATGTTATCTAAATAATGTCGCAAAATATCATTATTTTTATTTTTCATTATTGAACTTTTTAATTTATTTTATTGATACAATTTTTTGTGTGACTAGGGATAATGTGTCAAATATGAATCTAAAGGATTAGGGAAGTCTGGCATAAATAGGATAAAGGCCGATGAGACAAAATCCCTAGATGCAGCCAAGTTTTCAAAGAGGATCAAATTTAGCACCAACATCTGGCTCCTGTTGGGGATGACACCTCCCTGTGAGGTAGCAAGAACTGTAGACTTGGTGCCTTCAAATGGGAATGGATTCAACTCATATTAATAACTACACCCTTAAAAATACAAACATTGTGTGGCATATTTATATATAGTCATTAATGATGAAACTTTACCAACGAGGATCTTTCGAGAATCCATTCTATTCATGAGATATCCACATTCATGTAAGAGGATGATTCCTAATTCGAAAATTATGTAACATAATTAATAATTGATATTTGAGTGCCAAGATAGAGGTTGGAGACTTACTCGCTTCATTGCTTAGTTATTCTTACCCTTATCCTGCAATGTGCGAGATGAAAGCAGAATTTATTTGTGATAATCAACTTTACGATTGAAGGTGTCATGGGGACTAATTAGTGCACAAATTGATGTCCAACATAATGTATGAGTTGTTGATCTATTCACATCATATTCATCTGATTCCATTGGGTGATACGAGGGTTGTTAATATGGTCATGCTTTTCCATCTAATATGACCTGATGGCTACTAGATCAAGAGGCCGATGACCGTTGGATCATATCAGGTGGTCACGGTCTCGTTAAAGCTCTCGCATGTTGCCAACTAAGATGAACCATAGTTGTCAGATCTGACAACTCTGAGTCTTCGAATCATATCATATCACAAGGCCATCATCAAATATCATGCATTTCATGGCCCAGTGTGGTTTACAACCATTAGATTAGAAAAATGTCATTTGTTCGATCATGTCAGATCAAGCAACATACATTAATGCTTGTGCTTTTCCAAATCTAAGGGAAATTCCAGTTGTTGGATTTAAATTTTTTAACTATTTAATTATGTCAGGAGAGTGATTCCAAGCTTTAGGCCGATCTACACAGAAATTCAAATGATTTAGCGTATGTTTTGTAAGATTCAAGGGATCATATTCGAATTTTGATGAAAATCAAACATGTCGAAATTTCAAAAAAGGAGAAATTTTTAATACCCCTCGTTTTCTATTTCTATAGGAAGATGTGTCATTCAGAGTCATAACAAAAATAACACAATCAAAACCTTTCATTTTGTTTGTAGGAGGAGGAAAAATAATAACACAAAAACTCTAACAAGATAATATTTCAATATTTGGACTCCTAACAACTATTTTTCTAACGAATATATATTACTATTTTAATAAACAACTCTTATTATCAATAATATTTTACCTACCTAATTAACTAATTTAACTAATCTATCAATGGCTAGTTTTCAAAAGCTGACTCTGGGCAATGATACATCCATGCTATTTATTCCTTAAGATCGTTTGTTTATTCACCTTGTCTTGAGGATTGACCACATTAGTTGGTTAGAAACGTCGACCAAATCCTGATAATGTGATTAATCCGAAGGACATCTATCTACATTATGGATCACAAAAGTCTTAGATCTAACAAGAAAAATGACGCAGTCAAAACCCTTAATTTGTTAGTAGGAGGAGGAAAGGAAGCTTTTGATGCAGACAAATTCAAACCCTAAATTACCTTAGGAAATAAAATGAATAAATTCAAATATTAATGTTTTAACTGATCAATAGCAAGAATGAAACAATGATTAATCACATGAAAACCTAGTATATAAAGACTAATGAGTTCAGTGGTTATTCACATACAAGACATTTGTTCATATATTACAGTCTATTAGGATGATTACAATAATGATTCAGGGCATAATGACCATATTTTGATATATGTCTCAACCTTCATAGGAGCATTTCAAAACAATATAAAAATAATTGCATTCTTACAATTTATTGGTTAAAGGATTGCAGAAATTATGCTACTAGTTTAAGATCACAAGGATGGCTTTCATTTTAAATTTCAACTGAAACCATGAGACTAGTTATCAGGGATTTAAATCCCTTTTTGTTTCCACTTCATGAGTTTCTAAAATCGGACATTGCTCCCCTTCTAGTGAGAATCCATAGCCTCGGTAGAGTCATCCATTATCCTGACTAAAGAAATCTCATCCTCTTTCATTCACATATAAGCATAAAATGCAGAAGCTTTAGTTTTATTTCATTGATTAGTTAACCATGTGATGATAATGCACTGGTATTTTCCCGATACCACTAACCTTGCTCTGTTTCCAGCACACATTTATAGACATGGCAAAGATATTAGCATGCCCCATTTTGAAGCAACTAATGGGATATTACGCATTGAGTGACCCAGTACCACAGATATCACTTTGCTGACAACAAACGTCCATAGACCCGACATATTTATCTTGCTCCCTCATTGTGTAAAAGGATTAGTTTCCAGTAGTCATGAATAATACAGTGATTAAGAGGGTCACATGCATGGAGTATTATTGTAACTAACTAGTACAACAAGAATTTCAATATTTGATTTTGTGAAGGTCAAACCTTGTGTTTATAGGTTTAATACTCATAATGTAATGCAATTCCTCAAGATATTTATGTGTAAGCAGTGCAATAAGGATATGGTCAAAGAAAATGCTTCAACATGAAGTTTGAAACCCTTAAAAATATTTGTATGAGGCTTTTTTGAAAAATGATTACCCTTCATACACAAACAATTCTTTAGAAATATGTTCAAACTCATCAATATAGAGTATATCAAGGGATCATAGATTCACATTTCATTATGGCTATGATCACTTAAGATTTTTTAAGATGTAAAGTTTCATGTTTATTTCTTCTAAATTTAACAACTATAAATTATACGTAATAAATGGTTTTATTTATTTACAATAATTTATATGCATTGTGTCTCAATAGCAAAATTTATCAAAGAAATGAAAAATCCAATGTAACCAAGTTAAGAACTTATCAATGGCATACCTTTTGACTCGGGGCTTCTTGCTTCTCCGGAACTAAAACGTTGGAAGTAAATTCAAAATGAAATGAGCCATGTTGACTAACCTGCATCCCAGAAGTAAGTAGAAGTATATGTAACAAGACTTTGATGTTCTTTGAAATACCTTGTTCATCCAGCTTTCCATGAAGTTATAGTATTCTGTGTGAAAATTCAAATGATCAAAATTTTCAAGAATATAGTTTTAGAAATGATTTGATAGAGGGCCTTTCATAGAATTCCTTCTCATTGCTTTATAAAATTCTAAGAGGGTTAGTTCCATTTCAATCCCAATTTCCTTGACATCCTACATATGATTCATGATGAAAAACTATTTTGATTTATTTTACATTCTGATTTCCATATTTCAAATTATGTTCTGGGAGATGAAGAGCATTCTTATTATTATGTGATTCAACAATCTCTAAATTTTGAGTAACTGTATCATTATTAGATTCAAGGGAAACTATATTTTCTTCTTTATAAGATTTATGATCTATAAATTCTAAATTGGAACCATGATCATCTTGCAAACTATTAGATTGATTATAATTGTGATACGAGGAAGAGATAAAAGATAAGAAGTAATATTATTAATTTCATTTTCATTTACAAACTCATCTTCCTCATAGTTATCATAGATAGATTGTTGTGAAGTATGTTGCAAATAAGTTGATTGAATTATGTTGTTATAATCCTCATTTTGATAAGTATTTAAAGTGTGTTAAAAACAAGAATTAAACTCATATCTAGATTGTAAACCAAAATCTAAATCTGATTCATGATTCAATTCATCTCCATAATCATCATAAAATGGGCGGTTGAGAATAGTTAACATGAAAGCTAGATGAAAAAAAATTAGAATAGTCAAAAATAAATTCACATACTAGCTTCCCCATTGTATCACAAAATGTTTGAAATATTGGATCAATTGATTGAAGAATATATTCACTAATTATTTGTTGTTGAACGTCTTCAAGTATATGTAACATATTTTTTTGTTGTTTAGATACATAATCAAATACTTCATATGCAACTTCTCCCCCATAATGGTCATTATTACCATCTTCCAAACATGAAACCAAAGATAACTTATAATTTCTTAAAACATAAATTCATTGTAAGATCTTTTGTTAGATTGCAAGATATCATATTCATTAGCACATAAGATATAAGATGATCTTTTAAGATATTCAGAGTTAGATTCATCAATATTATTTTCTACTTCATATTCATAATCCATTTGAGGTTCATTATCATTATCATCATGTTGATTTTCAAGGCTATTATCATTATCATGTTTACAACAATCAAAATGAAGCAACCCTACATGATACATACATTTATAATACTCACAAAAGATTGCATGAAAAATTTTCAGAGAAGAAATTGCACCAGGAGGAAGTCTCTTGTACCATATCCGGGCATCACCCTCCAATGACATCATAAACAACTTCATGAGTGCATCCTCATGGTGAAACCCCATCTTAGGAATTCAATCGTGGAATGCAATGAGATATTCAGTTGCATCATTATCTTCATCATTTGAAGGCAAGGCAAGTGGGTATCCAATACGTCTATGTCTAGCATTTCATGTGGAAAACATGTAATGTCGAAAAAAAATAACGAAGCAAAGCATAAAGAATTCCACGAAACAACCATTGAAATGAAAATGAACAAGTTAAATAATTATGGACTCGCCAAGTGAACAGATAAACAAATAAATATATACTAGAAACCCTTTATGGTGTGTGTTTTTGTACCCTATCTACCAATGGGTCACAGACCTAACCATTATTCAGTTACTAGATGAACGAAATATTGACACTTCGTTCCCCAACAACAACGCCAGAAAGAATGTTGGTTCTCAAATTGTTCTGACAACTAGGGAACAATTTAAGAAGACATTCACGAAGGGTTTAAAATCCTTTCGCTTCAGGCTAAAAGGGTTGGTCTCACTTTGCCTTAGGGGGTATTCCCTATATCAAAATATAAAATGTGTTCTAATAAGAAAATATAAATGACCAGATTACATATATAGTAAAAACAAGTGTAAAATGTGAAGCTCTAGGTGGGTGAGACTTACATACAACATGTAATCAATGATATCAAATTGAAACTTTAATTATGCAATAAGAAACTAATATTCCATAACTTAAAATGAAAGAAATGACATGATCAAAGATAAAAAGAAAGATAATTAAAATTTAGCTATGCTTATATCTCTTTTTATCGGTAAATTATCACAATGCAAAGACTGATACAGTGTAATGTCATTTATTATCACTCCTCATTCAACCTACAAAAGACAAGTGTTAAGAATAATATTATCCACTAATAGTATGTATATTAGATGATAAATCAATCATGTATGGGCTGCAAAAAGACAACCTTAATCAATTCAATAATTTTCTTGTTAATAGGTATCAATATGTAAGCATATGAAATGATTGAAAAATTAATAATATAAAAAAAGGAAAACATATAACGTAAGTAACTAGTATTTGTACGAAGTGTTGTAATAGAACTTACAATGTCATGCATTTTGAGTTCACATAAACAACAAATCAAGTAAATATTTCAACCTTTTAGCCCTTGATAATGTCGATATCTTAGAGAGATAAGATTGAACAATATAAAGTGATTTAAATAATCGATCAATTCAATCACTTAAACCACCAATACAAACTAGCATATCTTCACAAACTGGAAATGAAAGAGAACAGGAAAATATTATATTCAAATTGCGTAATCAAATATTACAAAATATCATGATCTAGCCTATGCATCAAGTGCGATTAGGCCTCTAAAACTTAAGCTTCTTCTCTCAGAGCCACCCCTGCCCCCCTTTCAAATGAATTAAAAGGTTTCTTATATACAAAAACCTCTTAATTGTTTTACATAACCATCCATTAACGGAAAATAATACAATGCATAATTAATAACGTTATTACTTTAAAGCTTAATCTTCTTCGACGCAGTATCATATGGCTTCTTCTTTAGATTAATCCCCCGTCCAATTAATCTCCCAAATCCACTACGATTAGTATCTTGCATGACACAAAAAAGAGTTAGTAGTCTTTAATTAATTAGATAATAGCTCGTAAATGAAATGTACTAAATTTCTTTTCCTTACCTCATCAATATTTCATAGAATGAAATTATTCACGCACCTTATGTTTCTTTATAAAATAATGTTTTCTTGGTTTAATTTCCCACCATAAAGCCTCCAAACTATAATGAAAACCCTAACTCTTATTTCACACTTGTGAATTTAAGTAGGTAAATATAATTTGAAATAAATTCTCAACGAAAACATTAATGAAGTACTTTAAATCAACATTCTTTATCTTATTAATGAAGTGTTTTAACGGCGAATGCTATTTCCAACCCTATAACATTATAAATGTGCGCTGACAAGCGAAAGAAATAGCGCTCGCTCTCTCTCTCCACGCTCCATTCATTTATTCACGTGCTGTGGAGAGAGAGCAAGCGCTATTTCCCTCACTTGTCAGCACGCATTTATAATGCTATAAAGTTAGAAATAAGAATTGACGTGCTTTAATGGTCTCATGATGTTATCCAATCGTTGATCTATTTTTTTATGATTGGTTCATGTTTTGTATTGGGGGTTCAGAGTTGTAGGGTGTATTAATGCTCTTCGTCAACCCAACAACAATCACACGTGTGATGTCAATTCAATGGCTGACTCTCGCATAATTTTAATTTTTTAAGGTTTAAATAAAATGTTATTAACCTTCGCCTCTGTATGCATTGTAAAATATTGCGTGAACTCTCCTGTGAATAAAATTCAAACAAATTTTTATTTAAAATGACCTTTAAATTCACGTGGTCCATTTTATTTTTAATTTTATTTTGATCTCCATTTTAATTTATATCTCTATTTATGAATACATAAATTGAAAAGGAAATAAAATGACATGGTAATTGATTTGCTTTAATCTATCGTAAATCTTAATTCTTTAATTTTTTCTTTCATATACTTTAACTA
The DNA here is from genome assembly GCA_000404065.3 of Pinus taeda. NCBI lineage: Eukaryota > Viridiplantae > Streptophyta > Pinopsida > Pinales > Pinaceae > Pinus > Pinus taeda. The sequence continues at coordinate 16,416 of APFE031396389.1, read as the reverse complement.
ATCTAAATAGTTGGTTGTATGGTTAAAGCTATAGATAACTAGCTTTGTAATTCAAATTATTGTCAATTTAACCACGTAGATGTGAGTGGTAAATAATATATAAATAATGAAATTTGATTTGATTTCAAATCATCTAATGTATAAACTATTGAATTCCATGTTACTAGATTCGTAGTATAAAATATGCATATCATCAATGGAATATTAAATGTTGCTTACAATTTTTAGATTTAAATACGTTTGTGCTCGTGAAATAGTTTTAAGTTTGATTTTTAATATATAAATAAGCCCAATGATAATAATTTATAAATGTTGATCAATTTAATTTGTATGATAATATTTCATAAATATTGATTAATTTTAAATAAGTAATTCTTTGAAATTATTGTTGAGATGTGGAATTACATTCACCTTAACTTTTTATTTGGCACTGATGCCATATGACATGATTTTTACCATTACTTACTTAGATTAAATTATGTTGTCATAATTTATTAGTTTAAGAAAATTTAAGATGAGTACCTTTAAATTTGTTTATTATAATGTATTTTAATATATTCTTGTCTTTGGACAATACTCTCATTTTCATGGATAGCTAGCTATTAATCATATTTATTTATAATTATGATTTTAATAATGCCTTGGTGTCGTGTATTATTATGAAATTTTAGTTAGTGTTATTAATCATTTGTGTATATTTATTTATATGTGAAAATTAACACTAAAAGAATAAAATAATAATAACACACATCACTTATAGATATAGGATGTTATCTAATTAACACTACAAATCGGATGGGCAGGAAGAAATTTTTTGAAAAACCAGAGGGTGATGCTACAAGGTGCTGACCATGGATTCCTCGGCTAGATCTATAGTGAAAGGATCATGTACTGTGGAACATTGGAATTTTTTGATAGATGTGTGTTAGTATAGGTTGGGCGTTTCAGCATGAACTTGATCGAAGGCGTATTGTTAGAGGTTTTTATTATGGAACAACACAATCAACAGTTAAATTACAATATTTTATATAAGGAATTTGAGATCGGGTTGATAGACAATAGAATGAGGTCTTCTCGGCATCATAGCCCTCCATTGTCATGATCTAGTTGCGGGTTCAACCTTCGACATAGCAGATAGCTATCCCTTATTGGTGTTGTTTTTTGTTGTAAGGTGGGATGGATAGCTAGAAATAGTCATAGAGGAGATGGGAATGGAAGCCTTGGTATGAAATACAAGTGGAAGGATTCTCTTCAAAGGAGAACCTGGGTTTAAAAAAGAATGGAGTCTTCTGTAAGAACATTGTGTTAGGTCATGGTGGCCTTCAATTCATGTAGTGTTATGGAATCATGGAGTTTTTTGTGGAGAACGTAGGACTTATCTGGTCACTGGCATGGTATTCTGTGATTAGTGATTGATGGGTACACTATCTACTCTTAGCCAACCCCTAGCTGGTTGATTTTTGGAGCTACCGGAGACAATGGCGACATATTTTTTCTGGAAAAACAAAAGGCGATGCCGAGAGGAGCACACCATGGAATCCTCGGCTTGATCTACAGAGGAAGTATCTTGTAATGTTGAATGACGGAAGCTTTTTTATATATGTGTAGGTATCAGGTATTGGAGATCGGGTAGATAGACAATAGTATGAGGCTTTCTCAACATCGGGGAGAAGCACAACCCTACATTAACATGATCTAGTAGAGGGGTCAATCTATGACAGTGAAGATAACTATCCCCTGTTGGTTTCCGTAAGATGGGAAGGGTATTTTGCAATGGTTAGAGATCGAGATAGTGAGGAGATGGCAATGGATGCCTTGGTATGAAATACAATGGAAGGTTGTTGTTCAACAAAGCACCTAGGAGCTAAAAAATAGAAGGTTGTTCAAGGGGGGAGCCGAGGGCGGAAATTTGAAATATTAAAGGAAGATTTCGTGTGGAGTTTCCCATGAATCGACGGATTGATCTATAGAGGAAGGATCATGCGCTGAGGAACATGGAATTATTGATAGATAAGAGCATGTTTAAGCTGATCATTTCATTTCGCAACTGATCAAAGCAGTTTGGGGTCTTGTTTGAGGCAAAAGACAAAGTAAGATATTGTGAGCAATTGGCCATGGACTCCTTGGTAAGAATAGAGAGGAAGGGTTCAGTTCATTGGATCTCGGGATGTATACGCAAGATTTGAGTATATATATGCATTTAGTACCTATTTAAACCCGATCGATGCAGAGTTTGGCTTTGCAATAAGTACCTACTTAAACCTAGTGAGGATTCAAGCATTTTGAGACATTGAAGATTGATTCTGTAGTTCGAGGTCTTATAATTAATCTTCCCCAAGGAATATCAATGTGCAACATTGTCTTTATCAGTTCAGGGATGCTCTTTTGAAACTTCAGGTTATTTCCCTTCCTATTTTAACCATTTTAAACAGTTATTGTTTTGGAAGGGTTGTGCTAGTGACAGTTTGCAGGGATTAGGTTAGATCTGATGATTTGGATGAAGAGTTGGTCGACTATTCATCAGATCCTTTAGATTCTGAGACCATCTAGGTAGATTCGACTCAACAGTCAGTTGTAATGGAGTTATTGAGGGACGTTGATGTTCAGGAGGAGATGATCAACATCATCAGACCAACTCTGGAGGTAGGTGTAGGAATCCCAATAGTTAATGAGGTTGGAGCCCCTTATTCAAGACCTGGTCAAACAGGTAAGGGTTTGGTTAGTTCATATAACCAAGACCATATGGAGTGGGTTAAGCGGCTACAACAGAAGAAAGGACAGAGGAGGTCTAGATCCTCTCTATCGACCAAGACAGATTGGAAAACCGTGGACACAGTGCAAGAATATGAAGATGTATCTGTAAGCATTCAAGGTGTTGATATCGGTGTCTCTAATCTAGGAAAAAAATAGGATAAGGAACAGGGTGAAGATGATCAACAGTCGAAAGATGGAAAGGTAGGTGAGGATAGGTTAAAGGGTGGGGGGGGGAAATCAAAAGCTAACAAAGTGAAGGAAAGAGGCAGGCAGTTGGTTCTGGGAGAGGGTATCAAAATGAGTGATGTGTTAGATACAACTGATTGTGTGCTAGTAGATACGGTACGAGGAAGAAAATATTCTTTGACCAAGCTCAAGAAGTGGGTGGTGGACGAGTGGGGTCATATGATGGTCCACTTGCCTTCGGTTATGTCAATGACACGAGGATGGTTTGCCCTTAGTTTCACATCATCGGAACAGACAAAATGGGTGCTATCGAATATTTGGCACATTGAAATGGCTCCTATTCTATTGAAAAGATGGTCCCCATTATTTGACCCGTATCACAAACAGTTGGGAACATGCCCGATTTGGATCAAGGTTCCAGGTTTACCATTGCAATATTGGTCTAAGGATGTATTTAAAAGCATTGGGGATGATCTAGGGACCTTCCTAGATTATGATAAATCATTTAATGAGACAAGAAATATGTCTTATGCCTGAATAAAAGGGAAGAATTTGTTGAAATCTTGTTACTCTAATGGAGAGGATATTCCAAATTGCAGAAGTTGGACTATGAACGGGTTTTGTTTCGATGCAGAATATTCCATGTTTTCAGGAATTTATACAAGGAATTCCCATTATTGAACAAAGGAAAGAAGGAGGAAAACAAGGAGGTTGGCAAAGAAGGAATCACAAATCACAATTTGTGGAAGCCTACACAAGAGAAATATTGTAGAAGCAACAAAGTGGATCACAAGATGCAGAGTGGGACAACTGGTTTGGGACCATCCAAACTAGCTAGCATTAATTGAGGTAGTGATTATATTGAACAGATGAAAACAGGTTCATCTTTGGAAAATAATTTATCTATTGTTATATTCCCATTGGTAACGGATCCTAAATGCAGCATAGACCTTGTTTCAATTATTCCATATTTACCTACGATTTCTCCATCCATGATTATGGAACCCTCTCGAGAGTTCAATTCCAATCATAGGTATAATCTTAGATCACTTGCAATACATGCATCTGACCAAGTAGGGGGTATTGTTATTTCGTCACAACCTAAGCAGGTTTAAAGTAGTCAGGGCAGGAAATCACACTTATCTAAATCCATTCAAAAGGCCTGTGTGGATGTAGCAGAAGGTCGTCAGATGTCTATTGATAGGGTTCTTAGAGAAAATAGCAACCCGAGTATGGTTACTTAATGAAGTGGATATCCTTTAACTATAGGGGGTTGGCTAGCCTAGCTAAAAAATTAGCCCTTAGAAGATTATTGGCATCGAAGATGTTGGACGTGATATTTCTTCAGGAGACTTTGGGGATCTGTGAGCATGTTATTCCAGGTCTGGAAGCTATGGTTCTAGGTTGTTCCTTTCATGCATTGGACGTTAAAGGCAGATCCGGGGGTTTGGCACTGGGAATCAATGGAAAATCAATGAAATTACTTAATGTATGGTGTAGGGAAGGTGTGATAGGAGCAGAAGTATTTTCAGAGGAACTAGGTATTCTTATGAGGTTATTAAATGTATATGGGCCTTGCCAAAATAGAACAACATTTTGGGAGACATTGATGAAAGTTGCTTTCATGAAGGAGGATAATATCATTATGGGGGGAGACTTGAATTATTCATTGGGTCTAGCAGAGTCATGGGGACATAATACACAAGTAGATTCTATTACAGAATTTTTTGAACAAATCATGGAATAAAATAGGCTAATTAACATTGAATCTGCATGTATACAACCTACCTGGAGGAATTGCAGGACTGGTACTACCATGCTGGCCAAAAGATTAGATATATTTCTTATCAAGGAATAAATGTTTGATAAGATTAAATTGATAAGGCAGTGGGTTGGATCGAGAGGAATATTTGATCATCCCCCCATATTTTTAGAGATCTCTGGGATGTCATCAAAACCTCATGCGCCTTTCAAATTTAACTCGATCTGGTTAGGTGATAATGGATTCCATAAGATGGTTAACCAAGAATGGAGAATATGGTCCTGATGAGATCATGTATCAGTTGCTAAGCAATTTATGCAGAATCTTTTGCTTATCAAAAGGAAAACTATTGATTGGGCTAAAAACAAAAGGAAAAGGGATGATGAAAAAAATCTGCAATATTGAAGCAGAACTTATTAGGCTGGAAGATCCAATAAATGGAGTATTCTCATCTCTGGAATCAAAGCAACATGTTATTCATTTGGAGGCTGAAGAAAAAATAATAATAATAATAAATAAATTGAAAATAATAATAATTAATTAAAAAAAATAATAATAATAATAATAAA